>WBNO01021006.1:0-41460 GCA_013400575.1 Peucedramus taeniatus
ATTTCAAGAATTTTAAAAAATGCTTTATCAAAAATATCTCTTCTGTAATACAGGACTTTTCTATCAGTCCAGTAACTTTTTTTTTTTTTTATTTCCTCAGTCCATTTGAGAAATAAAACTACCTCCAAAAGATACAACTTTCTTCTCTCTTACAATCACTTTTTCTCACAGTAGGGGCTTCAGAAATATAAACATTTACTATTTAATAAAGAACACACTTCATTCTTCCACCATTCTGGAGAAGCAATNACCCAATTTGCCAAATCAGATTTTTTTTTAAATGATCCTGAAATAAAATTATATTTCATAATCAAATAGCAGTGCAATTTTAGTTGATGTAAGCCATTGAACAGTGTGGTTTTTCACCATGTACCTTAATAAAGCCTGCCTGGTATTTCCTGGTCTTTATTCCTGCAGACATCTACTTTATGGACATAACCAAACTAACTGTAGCAGGAGAAATATTGTCCACTCCTTTTATTCACATATATCTGCTCAGCCAAAATTTCATATCTATGTACTGTCACATTCAAATGATACTATGTCTCATCCCAATGAGCTATTTTTCAGGTTTTTAATTTTTGCTTGCGTTACCTTGAGCATTCTTGGTGGGGCGATTAAATAAAAGTATTTAATAAAAAGATCTAGTTTTTCATTTGGTAAGAAATTTAGTGTCTGATCTCTTTAATCTCCCACCAGTTCAGGAGCTAGGATAGACTACTGATGAGGTCAGGTAAATTTTCTTATTTATTTCATAGAGCTAAAATGGCATTTTTGCCAAGCTGTATGTTGGAGAAGAATGGCCAAAACATTTCCCCCAGTGTTTCTTCTGATTGACTCTGTTTTCTTTCCTCTGGTCCTTCCAAAGTTCTTTCCTTACAAGCCTAGTTATTGACATGCAAGCCAGATTCATTATGAAAAAATTTACTGTTCTTATTAAGGAAAAAAAAAGGTGGGTAATCTGTTGCTTTTCAAATATTTCATATAAATTGCTTAAATCTGTACTTCCGATATAACTCCTAGTGCTGTATTGGAAGTACAGATCCTAGAACTCTATGCACCTGTCAGAAAATGAAAAACTGAGAAAAAAGGATTACACAACTACACCTAAACATGGGAGTATTAGTGAAGTGTGTTAGAACAGAATACATGCCTGGAAGAAAAGTGAAGGGAGCAAAACTGGACTCATCTACAAATCTAACTTATCTAAATTAAATGAGACCACTGTGGTCATCGCTCTATCCAATATCAGTTGATGCAACAGAGCACTGCTCATCCATTTCAACAGAATGGAAAAAGAGCTTAACCTACCTGCTGATTAACTCCTTTCAGTACCTATTTAAAAAACAGTAATTGCAAGACAACACAAAAAGCCTTGCCTCCATGAAGTTCTGGATTTCAGTGTTTACTTAGATCCATCACTATGAAAGCACTGATGCTACATTTAAAATTGCATCCACAGGATAAGAACTTTAAATTTTTCATTGAAAAAACATGGAAATAATTTAAAAGATCATTCTTTTTATTAGGAAGGTCCAGGTAATGTCAGAGTGAATTTTTGTGTGGGTAAAAGAGGAAACCTCTGCTATCTCTCATTCTTACAAGTTTAGGAAAACTTATCTTGGAACTTAATGGTCATTTAGTTTTGTTCTGGTAGACAAAAATAAGTGTAGAAATCAAAAAGACAATGTTTTACATTTTCTTATTCTAACTAAATTTACAATGCACATTGAAATAGAGTTTGACAATGATAGAAAACGTGTATCATAATAAAAACGTGCTATAACATACGAGGCTTTGCAAAGTTTATTTTGCAATTGAGAGCATTGTCTGCAGAGAAAAGCTGTATAGGAAAGGGTCTAGTGAATGTCTACTTAGAAACAATACTGCATTAGCCCTTAAGACCATTTAATCCAATTGGAAACTGAGCAATTAAAAAAAATTAGCTTAGGTTATTGCACTTGCCTTTCCAATGTTTTCCAATTTAGAGGAGCACCTTTCATTTAGAAAAAGAAAAAAAAGTTTCTTCTTTATTTTAGGAAGAAAAACATGAAATAGGAAAGAATATTTTGTATGCAGTAAAATATTTATACTACTCCTCTGGGAATTTAATGCTGCTGTTATTACACTCTTTCCTTGATGACAGGAGAAATTCCTCAGGTTGGCTGATGGAATTCAGACAATGGACCTCTGTTCTTATGTCAGTCATTTGCTTTAAACACATTAAATAATAAAAGACAAAGAGAAGAAGCAAAAATCCGAGCTATTTTTGGGGAGCCTTGAAGATGCTGATGCATTTACCTCTCTAGTCAACAAGCACTGCTCATGAGCTGAGAAAGGAGCCAGAGTTCCACCTTCTTTGCTGTGTTCTTTCCACAGCTCACACAACCCTCTGTGCAGAGCTTGTTTATCTCTGGTTATTTTCCTTGCTCTTTTTAACTCTGCAGGGTCCACTCACTACCTTTCCCTAATGGGTTATAGCATCAGAAAATCCTTTTTAGTCAGCTCTTTTAATAATGAATCACAACTTTCATCCTTAATAAGCAGTGAAGAGAAACCATACACATGGGGCAATATTTGTCTGCCAAAGAAGAAATACTGCAGACTACACCCCCTTAGCCCCTGATCCACTGGTGTCAATAATGATAGTAAAATTCCCCACATCCAAGTCCTCACACCTCGCCAAAATGATGTTGTTCTAAAAGCATGGGACTTGTGGAGTTTGCATATTCTCATGAGTGTTTCTGGGGCTGGGGGGGAAGCCTTTGCGAAACAATCAACACCACTTTCTGATTTGTTCTATATTAGTTGTTTTCTATTTTTTTTGAAATTTAAGTTTTATCTTTCTTTTGTTCTTTGGAGATGCTCACAATTTACACCCCTCAGTAGCCATACATCTGGTAATAAAAATATTTTTCAACTGTCGCCTCTTCCTGTGAGGATGTGAAAAATACCTGCTAGGATACGCAGCATGGTCACTTGTGAATCATATATACAACAATTATACATACAACATATGTCTGCTAAGTGCAATGTCATACGCTACACTACTGCTCAAGCATGTTGCAGTAGTAAGAACTGACCTAATTTCCAAGCTACTCACACAAAATCAAATAGTTATATCAAGCATTTCCGTCTAATACACTGTCAGACTAGCCATGTTTTACCTGGCTGCATGTTAATTTCAAGCCTAACTATCAAATACTATGATGAAATGATATAAATATTATAATGAATAAAACATTTTATAAAACAAAGCCTACCAGGAAATTATCATATTGTTTAAAATTTCATTGTACAATCCAGTTAAGATGTTCCAAGAACAAAGAAGATTTTTGAGATTAATGTATCCTATTGTTTTCAGTTTAATGTAACCTATTTTTCACCAAAAAGTTGATTCAAGAGATTTTGTTTTCCAGCTACAAATACCTCTAAAACGGCTTCAGTGGGGCACATGGTAGTAATGGTACTTTGCATACTGAGAACAAGAGCCCTCCACATTATATAATCCCAAATAATTTTTAGAGTTGAAAATAATTATTTCCTAGGAAAGCACATTTAAAACACTTTTAAAAGCACCTTCAAAGCTGTGACGCTTACTTTAAACAAATTATTAAAAAAATACCAGAAAGTTTCACTGATGCTGTCTGCACTGCCAGTCTTTAACTGATCCTATTCCCATGTACAGCTTTTAGCAAACCAAGATAATTTTTTCCACTCACATATTGCTCCACTTAAAAGTTGGTCAGCATGGTACTGGATCTTCAGGTACTGCCTAGGGGCTAGGTAACCCAAAGAACAGATAGCAGAGGGCTGCTCACAAAGGAACACGCCTTAGAAACAGACACCTTCTTCATCCCTGGAAGTTCACAGCTTGATAAGACAAAGCAAATTGAAGCACAGATGATATCCACCCTTTCTTACTTCCTTTTTTTCTCCTTTCACAGACCTTTATGGGCAAACACACGTACTGAATAGAATACAGACGCACTATATTGGTACCTTCAGGTACTACAAGGGGTTTTAAAGATAGAAGACAAGGTAATTAATAGTAAAGTTGGGACTATTTCTAAATTAACTTTCCAGCAACAGCGACCGCAGCCCTCCAGGCAGGTGCTCAGCGGCGGACACAGGTTTTCGAACGCAAAGCGGGATCTCACCGTACCTTAAGGAGTCTGACAGAGGGGAGGAAGGCGGCATGGCACAGCTTCCGGATGGTCCAGTTGAGTGGCCGGGGTGCCTCGGTCTGGTTCATGACTGTCCGCAAATCCCACCGGGAGATCAGCCGCAGACCTGACAGCGCCTACCGCGGAAGCCGCCCTCCGTGGCGCGGGCATCCCACGCTCAGCGCGTCCCGCCCGGGATGCCGCAGGGCAGAGACTGGGCTCGGCTGGGCTGGGTTAGGATGAGCTGGGTTAGGATGGGCTGGGCTGGGCTGGGCGCGGGGGGGCAGCGGCAGCCGCCGAGTCGCCTGCATACAGCAGCAGCCTCCTGCGCGGGCACGGCGGTGTCCGTGCATGCCAAAGGCAGCCGGAGCGAGGGAGGCGATCCGCCCTCGCGGGGCAGGCGGCTCCGGGCGCGGAGAGGGGCACTCGGCAGGAATACCGGGATGCAGCGCGAGCGGCCGCACCCGCCCGCCTCCGGGAGCAGCGGGGCTGGCCAGGCTCGCAGCTGAGGCACCTGCCTCACTCATGCGCTTCCCCGGGCCAGAAGCAGGGCAAAAGGAAGCGAATTTTAAAAAAGCAAGGGAGGGGTACCTGCACTTTCCTTCCCAGAGCATTGCGAGGAGAGGGAAACCGGCATGAGGGGAGGTGGGGCCAAGGCTCAGACAAGAGAGCGACTGAAGCGGGGGTGAAATAAATTCACTCGATTTACTGATATAATGGCTCTAGGAAGCATTTAACTGATCTGGCACAGCATCCGGGTGCTAGTGGCAAGTGGCAGTGGTTAGAAGCTGTACTATAAGAGCATGAGTGCTAACATACACATCTTGGCAAAAAAAACCCTCAGACAAAGCCACACCAATTCAGCTCGTTTGAATTTTAAATATGTGCACTAAAAAATTCTATCAAAGACATGAAAACAAATATAATATTGCTCGGGCAATTCAAGTATGGCAAAACGTGTTTCCATTTGGGGTAGTAAATGGCCTTCCCAGATAATGATAATAGAGATGTTCTTAATGGCAGGCAGCTCTCCAGCCAAAGAAGAAATACCTTTTTTTTTTTTTTTTTTTCGGTAGGGCATGAAGATTACGTGAAGGAAGAGTTAGGAACTGTAAAAGAACCAGTCTATAAAGCAATGGAGATTTTTCATGTTGCCAGCAATAACCAGTTTTTATTCAGATTATGGATAAAAACACCTTAAACTTTACTACTTCACAGTAAAGTTTAAATCTTTCATAACTGAGGTTAGGAAAGACATATTCAATTTACTTAGCTAGGATTCACCGATCTGCCATTTTCATATTTCCTTTTAATCCCCATAAAGCACATATATTTCACCTCTATTTATAATTTATTCTTAGTATTGTGTCTACATTCATCAATAAAGCTGAATAACTGTCCAAATGTGGTGCAAAGAGATGAAGACTACTGTTTCTTATGAACATAGGCATACCAATCCGCTCCTCTTCACTGTAGCCTCCCAGGAATCGTATAAAGGTTCTTATTCAACATCAGTGTTGGATTCAAAATTATTCTGCACAGAATATAAAGTTCAAGAACAAAGTGCAAGACTGATTTTGCACCAGAAGAAGTCACACTTGTTCCACCCACTGTACATGGCAAAATTTTAGAACCTCAAACATGCAGGAACTAGACCATGAGTTGTCTGTCGAATGGAGTGGGTAAGACACCAGGAGACATGACTTAGTGACAAAACTTGTGCAGATGAATTTCTGGTTGGGACTGAGCAGCTAGTTGAAATTATACCTATTTAAATCCCTCTTGCTTGAGTTCTGATTTTTTTTTTTATGAAAGGAGGAAAAAAACCTTGCATTGATAGTGAAATTAAACTTGTGTAAGTAAATATGATTATCTGCAATTTCTTTTCCAAGAGTGTATAAAGGAGACAAAATTAAACAGGTAGAAAAAAAAATCCTGACTTAAAACAGCATGCACCATGGAAGATGTATACCATGGTAACTTTTTTCAGCTATAAAGGCAATCATATCCAATGATTAAGCTTTTGGGTTTCATAGTTAAAAGAAAGAAAAGAAATCAAATCAGAAACAAGAACTCAAGACCATGGCTTCCTCCTATCGCTCACCTCCTCAAGTAATGCTTAGAACCTTTTTCTACCTTTGAAGTTCAGGAAAGAGTTTTTTGGGAAGATATCATACTCATCATTAACTTGTCTCTTTCACATCTACTTTGCATTAGGTATCTGCTATAAAACAAAATGTTCAGCCTGTGTGCTTGGCACAAAGAAGACAAAGCAGTCATAGCATGCTGCCCTTCTTTCAAATGAGTAGAGTAATAACTCTCTGAAGATGCTAGAGAGCTAAATACAATGAAGAAACATAACAGATAGCTTTAATAAACTAAAAATAGTGAGCCCAATGTATCTTCTAGCTTCCACAGAGCTTCCTGTCGTTGAGATGAGTTCTATCATTGCCTTCTTCTGCAAACAGTACCTTAGGGATGAGAGTTGTTATATGCTGCAGTGTTTAAAACACACCAGCTCTTATTCATATGTCTGTTTTCCTTGGCTTTGTACCTTGCCTAGTCATTTGTACTTGCACAAAGTGAGTGCAAGAATATGAACTTCTGTCAGTGGCAGTGAGGAAGCTCTGATGGCCATGATATTATCATGAGATAGGAACTTCACTTCCACCACAAAATCCTTGGGTCTCTTTGGGCAGACCACTTAAACTGCTTGTCCTTAAGGCCAAGCCTTAATTAGTTTTATTTTTAAAGTACGTTTCTTACCTCTAAGCAATACTGGAATGATTTTGAGGTTATTAAGTCTAAATATGAGGATACTGAAGCAAGATTTCTTTGTATTCCCAACATGCTCCCACTTCTCTAACTCCCTTTTTAATAAGCAGAGATGGTGAAGATTTGGAAATTACAGAAGAAAATTCTAAAAAAGATTCCTTTTCCCCTCGAGATTCTGAAAATAAGGATTAAAAATAGTAGTGAAATATTAGGAATATAATGGGGGGATTGTGTGGTTTGGGGGACATTTTATCACTTCAGTGAAAAAGTCAGAGTTTGGATTTCTCATTTCGGTGGGAAAAAGCAAGTGCACAGATCAGATCAGCTCCTACAATCTGAGGCCTATTAGGAGATGCAAAGATGCAATCCCATTAGAATTTAAGACCTGCTTTGCTAGATTCAAGAGACGGAGTTGCCACTTTCATATTAAAACATTTTTTCCTTGTAGCATGCTCCCTGCACCATCAGTATTCACCTCTAGTTCTTTGTCTCTTGTGAAGGAGCATCTTTGGTACCACAGAAGAGACAAGCAACAAGCAAATAGAAGACAAATGCCATTGCAACACAGACAGATTTCTATTCTTCTTGAACCTATTGTTCATGGAAAGAATTTTTTTTGACCAGCTCTTTTTGGATTCCTGCAATCTAACATGACAATAATTCTATACTTAGAAAGCTCTGATACAGTAAAATTTAATAGGTCTGGAAATGCTACAGAATGAAAAGTTTCTGAGAAACACATTAGCATCCAGACCACTCTTAGCACATGAGCAATGTCCAACATTTTCAACCTGAGAGCAAAATTAAATAAAAAGGTGTTATAAGCAAACCCCAACACTACTCTCCTATCCTAAGTAGCAATTCTTGAAATAAGAGATGCTGTGTAAATGAAAGATGGAAAGGGCAGGACCAGTAAATGAGAGAGATGTATTGGTCAGCATGGTAGAAAACGTCTTCTATGTGGCCACTGCCTACCTATGGAGAAACATCAGGCAGAAGAGTTTTCCCATGATATCCCACCTGTTTTCCCCATGTATATCATAGAGCAGAATCATAAAATCATAGAATAGTTTGGTTTGGAAGGGACTTTAAAAGTCATCTAGTGCAACTTCCCTGCAATAAGATGGAAATCTTGAAGTAAACCTGGTCAGAGTCCTGTCCAGCCTGACTTTGAGTGTTTCCTAAGCTTAGGAATCAACCACCTCTCTGGCAACTTCTGCTAGTATTTTAACCCCCTTATCTAAAAAACTTCTTCCTTATATCTTGAATAGATGAATCTCCTTCAGTTTAAAAACCACTGCCCCTTTTCCCATTACAAGAGGTCGTGATAAAATATCTGTCCCCATCTTTCCTATACTGTCAGGTATGGCAGACTATTGAGGGTCTCAGGAGCCTTCTCTTCTTCAGGCTGAATAACAACAACTTTCTCAGCCTTTCCTCACAGGAGAGGTGCTCCAGCCTACTGATCATCTTTGTGGCCCTCCTCTGTCCTGGTGACCCCCAGAACTGGATGCAAGACTCCAGGTGGGGTCTCAAGAGAGCAGAGCAGAGGGGCAGAATCCCCTCCCTGGCCCTGCTTGCCATGCTTCTTTGGATGCAGCCCTGGACACAACTATTTTTCTGGGCTGTGACTGCCCAGGGCAGCCTCTCGTCCACCAGCCCTCCCAAGTCCTTTTTTTGCAGGGCTGCTCTTGATTTTCTCATCACCCAGTCTGCTTTAATACTAGGGTTTGCTCTGACCCAGCTGTAAGGCCTTGTGCTTGGCCTTGTTAAACCTCATGAAATTCCCATGGCCCTACTTCTCAAACTTGTACAGGTCCCTCTGGATGGTACCCTGTCCTTCAAGTGTATAAAGTGCACCACTCAGCTCGGTGTCATTTGCAAACTTGCTGAGGGTGCACTTGATCCCTCTGTTCATGTCACTGATGAAGACATTAAACAATACTGGTGGCACTACAGACCCCTGGAGAACAATGCTTATACAGATGTTGGTCAAAAAATTGACCACTGCTCTCTGGATGTGACCATCCAGCCAACTCCTCATCCACTGACTATTTCACCTATCAAATCCATCTCTCTCAAATGTAGAGAGAAGGATGATGTGGGGACTGTGTCAAAGGCCTCAATACAACTTATGTTGGAAAGAAAGACATCTTCACAGTGTAGCTAGAGAGCCACTTTGTCAAGGCTTCCTTGCTCTTGGACCAAAGGGCTTGCACTTCCCAGTGGGATAGCAAATACCAGAAAAAATAGAGCTACGCTTGCATTTAAAAATAGAGCTACCTTTGCTTGTAGTGGCTACCATGGGTCTACTACACAAACACGCTGATGTGGAAGTGGTAGTTCTTCATAAGACATTTTGGCCATCTCCTAGGTTTGTGGAGGAAATGGCAGGATGGCAATAGAAAAATAAATAATTCGGAAGCTCTTGTTTTAAAGCCAGTGCTATCAAATCCTTCCATTGGTATAGTAAAGACTCACAATTCACCTTAGTACCCAGTCATGTTGCAGGGCTGTAAGAGAAAAAAAATTGAAAAGTGCATCAATGGATAGAAGGCTATGATAATAACAACAATAAGGTATTTTTCAACATACCTTCCAATTTATTTGTGTCCATTTCATGTGATATCTTGCAAAAATCAGAGGATAGAAAGATAAGTTTATGTTATAAGGTCTGGATAAACTGTACTTCATTTTATACCTGCCATAACTTCTTAGGAGACACAAATTTTATTGATGCTTAACTCAGCTGATAATTAAATTATAAAATTAATCCACATCTTTTCTATTCATTGCATGCCTGAGGTGGTTTTTCTGCTGTTATCTCTGCCAAGATATTTCACAGGTCTTTTGCCACATGCTCATAATTCCCTCTTCCCCGGACACAGACACATATACTAATTATGTGTGCCTGTCTACTTATTAAATATTAATTAAATAGCTTGCTATAGATGAAGACAATTCCATATATGGTTTCAAGCATATATTTAAAGACTATTGTATGTAGCTATAACTCATGTCTTCTGGCAACTGGATGAAAAGCCAAAGTAAAGGGTATTCTTCCTTTTATCCCAAGTTTTATAGGGATGTGATGAATATTGAATATGATTATTTTATATGCCTGCTACCTTGAGATTTCCTTTAACTGGTCTGCATCTGGCTTTTGCCTGGAAAAGCACCTAGCTGGGCTACCACAAGAGATCTCAGAGGTATCATAGCGCACAGTACTGCAGAGAACCAGGAGAAGCAGACTTGTGAGAGAGCAGATGAACTGGGCAGTGCAGCACACCCACCGTGTCCCTGTCAGAAGTGTTTTTCTAGACACCCTGTTTGATTGTTCCCAGTTCCAAAATAAACAAGCAGAGGAGTCTCAAAGTCACACTATAGACTGAAAATGTATGTTTGTACAGATAGGTCCCAAGGAGCCTTCACCACTATTTGTGTTTTGTGGTTTCCGCAGCTACTGATAATTTGCACCACTTTACCTTCAGTTGCTCTCTAAGTATTTGTAAATCTACCTACCTTTAAATATTGAAGCTGTGTCTTTGAATGGTGTATTACACCAGAAATTCCTCTTTAATTGCAGGCTGAACCCTTTTAGAGTTTATCTTTGAAGGAGGTTAAGATACATAGGCATGTAACACTTATATTTTGGGACTAGAAATGTCCATGGTTGATTGTTACTTAGGTACAAATACCACATTTTAAATTGCAATCTATCTTAGTTTTAAATAGAATTTCAAGTGTAGGCAAGCTGTCAGCTCTTTAACCTCTGCAGCATATGACAGAAATAAGGATGCTCATACATTTAGATTTATGTTTATACTAAAAGTTTCTTTCCATCTTAGCCACCATGTTCTTATCTGCACTCTTTAACTTTGTGTAAATACTTTCTCAATTTTGACCTATAACATAATTTACTTTATAATTTTCCATTCAGATACCAAATTTACTAAGTTATTTTCGTGTAGTGTTTTCTAGATTATTTTGCCAGAGAAAATGCAGAAAAAATACAATACTTCATGAGAACAACTCGCCCTGACTGCTATGCCTTTCAATGAAGACCCTACAAAGCAACTCTCTTGCACTTCTGTACTTCACTTGACTCAGACATATGCAGTATGCAACAAGGGCAACTTCCTCACTTCTGCTCACAGTACTGCAGAACTGGAAAACAGTTTACTATTTTTTGAAAGTTGCAATGAATTACCAAAAAATCTCTAATTCCGTCTGCTATGGGGTTATGAAATCCCCAAGATGACTAAATGATATTTTGCACAGATACTGCATTCCTGCACACCTCACCCCCACAACTTCTGCCCTCCTCCCAAAGGTGAAGAACCCTAGTGCAGACACCACATCTGATGATGAAGCCTCCTGCATCCACTTGGTTCAGATGCTTTGAGCACAGTGTTTCATTACTGACCTGTCTGCTTTCCTGAGTATTCCCTTTCACTATATTTTTATGATTTTCAACATGCATCAGTGCAGAGAGATAATCCTGCACTGCCTTCAGTACTTTCCCCAGCTACACAGTTAGCTTTGTACCACTGCTCATGCTGATTCGAGGAACTAATCTGGCCACCAAGCCCTTGTGGTGAAGGGTCTCTCTCTGTAAATGGTTCAGTCACCAAAACTGAAAAGACCACAGAGGGGCACCCTCACACTTGCGAGGAAACACACCAGTGGCTGATAGCCCAGAAGAGACACAGCAGGCAGCACGACAGAAGCAGCTGCAAGGAAGATTTGCTGAATCAATGTAACACAAACAAGAACACTTCTTGCAAATAACAGCAAAAGGACTTGCTAAAAAGCTAAAATTGTGCTTATTACACAGGTACTATGAATTAACTAACTGTATACTTGAACTTCCACTAGGAAATCCTTCACAGAAATTTCAGCCTTAATGAAAAAAATAAAGCTTGACTAGAGTTGTAAATAATTTTTCCACACACATTTTGAGCAGTAATGCCTTCTACTAGGCAATGGGAGGACAATTTATAGAGTTGGTGATCCTCTGCATCCCCTGAGAAATTTGTGATTTTCTTTGACAAAATAACACAAGAAATTGTGTAAGGCTGAGCTCTTAATGAAATTAAACAAATGAGGGAATGGCAAAATCTGGACAGAAATACTGCAACAAGCACAATTATCCAAAATCACACTTATCTTCTGAGATAGATACAAATTACTCCAGTGGTCTACTTTAAAATACACTTTCAAGCTGATAACTTTAATTTGGTCTATTTATTTATTTTATTTTTATTTATTTTATTGGGTCAGCACTTTGTGGATTTTGTTTTGATTTATTTCTAAAGTCACATACCGAGTCTACATATATTCTTTTTATATCCTGGACTCACAAACACCTGCAATTTTACACCTGCTTTTTCCTTGGAACAATTATAGGCACATCTGGACAGCAACAAATTCTGGATGGTGTTTTCCATGTCGTCTGTTGCAATTATTATATATTTTCCTACAGTGTCACATTGGGAAGAAACCAAAGCTTGGGGGCATTTAGACTGGTCACTGATCAAAGCTGTAGGAAGAGTAGTCAATGCCTCTGGAGACAGCAATCTAGTTTCCTAGTCAGGCACAACAGACGGGTGACACAAAAAGTGCCAGATGAGAGCAACAGTAAAAAATACATGAATTGTATCAAATAAGCTGTAGTCTCAGTTTTCACTTGCCTAATAACTTCCTGAGGCTGATTTTCTTTTTAAATCCTGTTTGTTGTTATAGGATTTGGACCCTTTTCCTGCTCAGATGTAAAGTATAGAGTAGTTCCTTCCTCAAAAGAAATAACAGAAATTTAAAACACCAGAAACTAGATCTTCACTGTTACCTTTACATTGAATCACATTTGTTTCACCGTTTATAGCCAAATTAAATCAGTCCGTTTGTAAAGCCATCACTCACACACCAGAAAATCTGCCCAAAATGTCTTAATTTTGATGTCAATTTTTAAGTTGGTTGTGAACCCCCATACTAAATGAATAGCAACAACATTCCCTTATTCATGCAGTTCTAAACTTAAAACCAGAGAGCAGAGAGCAGAGCCAAACCAGAATATAAAACTGCACTGCAGAAGAATCTGTCTTTTTTGTTTGTTTGTTTTTTTGGTACAGCACAACTGTAGTACTACTCATGACAGACTAACTACGAGTTAGTTTATTTAAGGAGACAAGTTGCCCATACTTCTGCACTTCCCCAAAGAAAATACATGTAACTATTGGGACAGACCAGCAGAGTCCATGGGAACAGGAAAATAGAGCAAAAGAAAATGGAAGAGGATTATTTTTTTTACATGTCACTCAGTTATGCAACTAGTCTTTGCAATAGCCTTTAACTGAGTATTGTCTAACACTGCATTGTGCTCATGGCTCCCCTATCACTACTATAAAATTCTAGCTACTCATACCAATACTTAATGGACAGATTCCACTGGCAATACAAAGCTGCAGGAAGGCTTTTCTGGAGGAACTTTTTTGGCTTACCTAGCAAGACTTTGTCAGGTCAATGTCCCCATTGTAGACTGTTCTGTACATTCAACAGGCATAGCGTGTTTGTTATTTTTAAAGAGCTCTGATACTTGAGTCCCATAATTTGTACGACTTCACTAATTCTACTCATACTTACACATCCTTATTAATAAGATTTTCAAATCACATGCCAAGACAACACACTCATATTGTATTTTAGGCTCTTCCATGCTAGAATCTGAAAAATAAATTTGAGAGACAGCAATTTCCTAATGTAATAATGCCATATTCTATTTTATCAAACAATGGTTATCCTGCGAGCCTTAACCAATAACAGATTCTCCCCAGGATTGTGGGATTTCACCTGCTCTTTCACGTTTTTTAGCACTGTCTTAATATACTAGGTCAGAAACATCAGCTCTGTGATTTATGGTTTAGTCCCAGAAGGCAAACAAACAGATTCTTCCTGTGCTGTTGGCACTAAACTTGATGCCTCTATTATGTTATGTATAAAGTATCTGTTATATTGAGGACAGAAATCATGAATTATTTTTCAGATTTAAAACAAAGACTTTCTGATTCATTTATAGCCATGATTTACATATCATTGCAAAACAGCAGTTAAGCTATTTTAGAAGAGAAAAATCTGAAAACTGTTAAAACTGGACAGACATAAGCAAGTTAGAAGTTCTTAGGAGAAAAACCTCCTGGAAAATAATAATGAACAGGTATTTTTATCAACATCTTTGATAAACATTTTTCAAAATTATTTGATGTCTGATATAATCTTCAAAGAAGTCAGCACATGGGATTATATTTTCATATGCGGACTTTTTAGGAAATTTGTAGTTAACAGTACTTCTGTGAAAAGAACTGCACAAATGCTAAATACAATCTGTTTTTCTACCAAAGTTCATGCAACAAGCCAGAGACATGAACAGTTATGTACTCTTGGAAAAATTGTGACATTTTAGATAGTTTATCATATTTTGTGCTTATTCTGTGGAAATTTTCCATTTATCCTTTTTAATGGCTTGAGGTTTTCTGTTTTTTGGGTTTTTTGGTTTTTTTTTTCTTTATATTAACACACACAAAGTTTCAGACCTCTGAACTAGCATCTTCTCTATTTTCTGTTTTATCAAAATCTACAGACAAAATGTGCTAAAATAATAATTTGTTTAGTACACTTTTATGACTATGAATTTCTCCCAGCAATCTATATTTCCTTTTTAAATTATTGTTTTCTCTTCTCATTTTTTTTATCAGAGGCTTATAACTTTCTGGTTTGTAATTACCAGTAACAGAAAATCATGCATGAGGGCATTGCCTCTTGCACTACTGATGCAGCAGAGAAGAGGAAGCAAAATGTAAGATGTGACACCAGAAGATATCTCCTGACTTGAAAGTTCTATGAAGTATTTAGATTATCTAGCTGTATGTCATAATTACTGTATTTATTTTAACTAATGTGAGAGAAAAATGGCAGCTGAATGTTGCTCAGTCCTGAAAGCACTGCTTGACCCTGTGCTAGATAAAAAACTCTTAAACTTTCTAACTGGTGGTAAGCAATATATGAATTCCACTTCAGGCATGCTAGGTACAAAATGGGGGGGTAACATAGATGAGAAAAAGCCGAGGCCCTTTATCACCCATTCTGGCATCCACATAAACCTCCTTGTTAAAAGACATTTTGGGATAATGAAGAAAAAGAAACAGAAATGTATTCAAATGCAATCAGAATAACCAGTAATGGTCCTGGTTATATACCACATCTTTTTTTCTTTTTTGAAAATTCTACTAAAAATAAATTGTCAGACTCGTAACATATTTATAAAGAAAGCCTTCTTATGCATGTATCCATGACAACCTAGATTTATATTTTGAGCTCTAGAAAGTTGTTACAGCACAGCTTACATAAATTAATTTGAAGAATGTAGCAAGATAAGATGGTTTGCTACCTGAGGTGTTTTATTTGGCACAATATATAATATTTTGACTATACTGAAGCATAAAGGAAAGCAGAAGTATTATGTAGTGGTTTGAAGCCAGTCTTGCCATAAAGTAAACCTAGTTTTAATACAAGGAAAATGTATAAGCACTTTTTGACAAAGAACACTGAAAATTAAAAAAAAAATCACTGAAGACTTAGCAATTGAATATTAGCATATCATAATTAAGAAAGCAAAGAAACATAACAGAAATGTGAAGCATACATTGCCTGAAATAAACAAAACTTGTATTTACACTAGTATGCCTCCTACTGTGGTTCCATCTGGACTGCTTTGGGCACACAAAACCTATTTCTTCCCCTCTCTCTTACCTTGGGAAAGGAACCTGCTTTCACTAGACTAAGCATTACTAAAATTGCATTTCTGTTACACGTTTTCTTTTTGCATTTGACTTGAGAGTCATAGTATATTATTTACATAATAGATTAACACAGTAGGCAATTCCCAAGTACAGCATGGAAATTATAGGAACATAGTTCATGAAATTTTTCCAAAACAAATATCAGTGACTTAACATTTTGCTGTCAAATTGATGCATTACCTACTTTGGAAAGACAATTTGAGGGAAGAGAGAAACAGTCACTTCAATTACTGTTCAGTACACTGCTAAGAATTCAAGTGATGTTAACAACTACAGCCTCTATGACCATTTTTTCTGAGCAGAGCCTACTGCTTTAGATGGCAAGCCAGGAAAGTAAAAAAAAAACCAAAAAACAGACAAGTCTGTAACAGACCCTTTCCATAATATATCTGCTAAGGGAAAAAGTTCTTGACCTCAGAAATGCAATGGTTGGCTGACACACCACCAGGCAGCCTTGCACTGTGTGAATTCCTCATTTCTAGACCCACAGCAGCACCTTGGGGGCTCTGGTCATGGGGGATCTCCCAGTGGAGAGGTATCTAGCCAAGGGCTACCCACCAAGATTAAAGTGAAATTCAACACCTCCATAAAATGCAGCAGCACAAGTTTCTTCTGAAAGCCCATGACTGCAACACAGCCGTTATCTGTACCTTGTAAATCCTTATACCCTGAGATTAGCTCAGCTGGTTAAAGAGTGATGCTAAAACCACCAAGGTTAATCCCTCTCCAAGCCATTCTCATAAGAGTTAGACTTGATGAGCCTTGTGGGTCCCTTCCAACTCAGAACATTCTGCAGTTCTGTGACAGAAAAATAACAGAAATCAAGCTGATATAGGGATCGCACAAGTTTTGCAGCAGATGTTCCTGAAGGAGAGCCAGCAAGTCAGAGGGATGTATGTATCCCCAGCTGGTCAGTTGTGGTGTTTTCTGGCCTGTTGTCTCCTCCCTGATTTCCTGATAGATGGGAAATAATTACTCTATGACTCCATTTTCTTGCCTGGAACAATGGCCTATATGTACAACATAACAGTCCTGAGGGTCAGAACCTCTGCTCTTTTTTCTTACCTGTATCAGGGCAACTTGAGAGCTAATTTCCTGCATAAGCCAAATCTAGTTTTAGTCACTTGCATAAATATTTTTGGACCCAGTTCATGCAATTTAGAAATACCACCAGAGCCTTAGGTAGTCAAAGATAATATTTCATGGGAAGGATTTCATAACAAAACATCATTACAAACATATAAACCTTTCACTCAAATTCCTTTTCTTTCATATTACAGAACATTATTCTCTACAGTGTAGTATTATGTTTTATGTAATGAAATGTCATATATACCAACCAAAACCTTTCAACCTAACTAATACAGTAAAAGTTTGAGTCTGCCTTCAGTTTCTTTCAGTTCTCCATGAAAAGCAGAAAATATGCAGTAAAATGAAATGCTGTAATCAAGAACCACCAGCATGAATAATATTTTCCACTATTTTGTTACAATATTGTGCAAATAAGTAAGATTTCATTATATGTAAAAGAAGGTACTTGAGTAATTGATTTACCAGAAAATGACATCATATTTTAACTAGAAATCTTGGGAATGCAGCTACTTTATATATGTACAGGATGATCTCAAGCCCGATGTCCTGTGCTGCCCCACCATGACTGAAGCAGACACCTGTGTCTATAAAGAAAAGTTCATCCTTTCCAAAAAGCCTGTAAGAAAACATATAGAGAGGCAGCACAAAGACCATATTTGAACATAACCATATTTGAATTTGTTATTAGTCATCTACAGTCAAGTAGTAAGAAAATTTACAGTGATAAAAAGGTTACACATTGCTGTATATTTGTATGTTTGGCAGTTTTAGAACATTGTAATTCAACGTCCTTTCTTCATATTCTCAATGGTAGGTTTATCATAACTGATTAAACAACCTATTCCTCTGATATCCAGTAGTTTTCCATGGAAATTAATTTGTGGCCCATTAAATATTACCTAACATATGCCCATCAACCAGCACAATTGATGTATAAGGTTTTTATGCAGACAGCAATGACTCAAGGACCATCATGTATAAATTCTTATGAGAGTTAAAAGCAAGAACAGACGCCATGTCATGCAAGTGTGATGCTACATAAAATTCTGTGAAATTTAAATGCATTAATTGAAATTATCAAGCTAGCTTATTTAATGTGTTTCCTCTGGTGTTGATTAAAGAGTATCAAGCAATTATACATTAAGAACTGGAAAATAAGTGTTTTGTACCAATAACAAAATACTAAGAAGTTACAGCTGTATCTCTTGTCTACAGTTATCCTCTACACTTTGCACTGTTTCAATGATGAGAAAAAAATACCTTGAAAGTTACAATTTTTCAAAGACCACTTTAAAATATTGTCCCTGATTAATAGTTTTTACGAAGCAGTCTTGAACAATGCCACATGATAAGAGCTGGTTACACTGAAAAGTAAAATAGAATTAAGTGCTATTAGTACAAATTTCAGAGCCCAGTTTTCTGCTTTGGAGCTGCTTTTCCCTGTTCATCTCAGTTAGAAAGACCAACTTAGAGAAGTTACATCTGGCTCTACTTGAAATAGTTGCTTAGTTACCACTAATTAGCTCCAATTAAAGAAGGAAGGAGACCTTCTTCAAACAACACTGTGGGAAAATGACTGGGGGTTTGGAAATTACGGGGGAAAATACAGTTGTTACTCCCCGGTGGAATGCAGTCAGCATACCCGACCTCCCAGACACAACACAATCTGTGGGGTCTAAATGCAGGGTGGAGTGGAGACACCACAGCCAGGCTCTGTCAAAACTCTTGAGAAGAGGAAACTCAGTGTCCTCTCCAGCTCATAACCCTCCCTTAAAACCAAGCAGCTTAAAACCAAGAGAGAGAAAGGGAGATATCCTGCTCTGGAGTCAGCAGCTGTGGGGAAGATCACTGACACAGGTCCCCATCCCGATGTTATCTGAGATGCCACCCTGACATATCTGCCCTCGGGGTACAACCACCCCTCACTAAGTAATGTGTTTGGCAGCCAGGACTGTGGACTAAAGATGTGGAGATGCAGGAGGGGGAGTGATGCTGAACTACCCCCTGGCCCCCTGAACTGCTCAGTGAAGGGTCCCACAGCAAGATGCTGGCAGGCTGGTCAGGCACAAGGGTCGAGGCTTTCCTGGGCACTGACAGATAATCACATACTGAGGGTTTGAGTAAATCTCCCCTTTACACGTGACAGTAGCACTGCATACATTAACTTTTATTTTTTAACATTTAGGATGACTTTCAAGAAACAGAATATTGCCAAATCATACAACTGCTTTTGAAGAATCAATAAGCATACATTTCAATATATGGGGAACAATATGAAACTAATATATATAGATAGACTTGACAAACATAAAAAATTAAATGGGATAGCTTAAATTCTTAAAGAAAAATCCATATGTCTGATCAACTGGTCAAGTTTTTGATAATTTTCCCAGCCAATAATAATAAAAAAAATCTTCAAATTATTTTGGTCTTTTTACAAGGGCATGTTCTGATAGGAAAAGGGCAAATGGTTTTAAACTAAATGAAGGTAGATTTAGATAAGATATTAGGAGCAAATTCTTTAGTAAGCAGGTTGCACAGAGAAATTGTGAACGTCGCATCCCTGAAAATGTTTAAGGCCAGGTTGGATGGGGCTCTGAATAACCTGGTCTAGTGAACAGTATTACTGCCCATAGGAACTAAATGACCATTAAGGTTCCTCATGGAATCATTTCTATCATGATTTTTTGATAAACATTCATTCTCCAAAATGCTTACTTACTGTATTACTAAGCAGCAATTGAGTGCACTGAGTATACAGGCACAGAGCAGGGCCATCAGGTTACGCAGGGTTCCATACAGGAAATTCTCACCGAGCTATCAGACAACTCCCTCTGCCATTGCATGTGCATCCTATCAGTGTCCATGAATTTGTGTGTGCCCAGTATGTTTAAATGCTTCCTGAATTTGCTTGATCCCCATCTGCTAATGTAGTCCTTCTGGACTCTTTTGGGCTCTTCCACTGGTCTGCATGGCCATGGATCCCTTATAGCAAGACTTACCAGTAAAAACTAAAGCAAAGAAAAGAGCAAATTTTTCTCCACTCCTCTGTCATCACATTCTCTTCCCAGTTCACTAGTGAGCCCATACTTTTTCTCTACTTCCTTTTTGCAGATGTATCCATAAAAGTCTTGTTACCTTGCAATTTTTTCACTGGATTCAACTCCAAATGGACTTCTTCTTTCCTAATTCTATCCATGCATGCTCAGAGTGTGTCTCTGAATTTCTCCTGGACCACCTGACTCTACTTTTACCTCTTTTGAACCTCTTTTTTTTTGTGTCTTTGTCAGAAACCACTTGATCATTCATGTTATCTTTGCTTAATTCTGTGATCAAGTTGTCATCAGAGCACTCCAGAAACCTCCTGGATCATCACCCATGCTTTCTGAGCTGCCTCTCCAGCACCTATTGAGGTATTTTGTGTCTCTCCTGAGGACCAATGCCTACAAACATGAGTTTTTGAAGGAAACTAAGGGATAAGGTCCAGTGTTGAAGAACAAATCTGTTCCTATTGATGAAGGTAAGAGTTTTTACAGAGGGGAACCAAGTATTTTCACACCTTTTCACACCTCCTAATATGTGGAGGAATACCTGAAGATAGACATGCACTCCTTGGCTCACAGAAATAGTATCAGAGTCCTGCAGTAGTTTGCCTCCTACCTCCTGCCTCTTGCCATTTCAGGACCATAAGGTCTAAAATGAGATAGAGTCAGGTGCATTCACACAAATGAAGGCCTGGCTGTTATTTTGCAAACTAAACCCATGTTTTGCAACTGGTAGATTTTACACAAAGTCCACTTCAACTCTTCAAGTTTTTTGCATAGGAACATTTTTGGCTTTGACTTGATTTGGTTTGGATTTCAGTAACTCTAGGTATTTAAAGAGTGTGTTTAGGAGAATGAGAATGGTCAAGTTTTTGACAGTGGCACCGTACAGACTGTAAATTTATATTCATACAAGCTTTTCAGCCTGAAAATTAACAAAGTTCAGCATTTCAAATTTAAAATTTTTAAATGCTCTAATCATCTCATGTCCCCCTTCTTTAAAATGTGGACTTTTACATAGGATATGAATGACTGCTTCACATAGCAACTGAATGCCACAGATAGGGAAAGGAAATTAATCCACTAAATAAATTCTTTTCCATAATCCTTATACTTGGAAGGTAAACAGCATGCAAAGATTTACTCAAGAGAGGAATGGTGACAGTAGAGACACAAGAGATTGCTGTGGAATATACAAGTAATCCCACAATAGAATTTCTACTTATGCCTCATACACGAGGTCCACAAAGCTTCTCCTGGAAGACCTGGATCAACAAAGGATTATTGCAGCCATGCTAAGAGCTTTCATCGGTTTCAATATCAGATATTGCTGTGGTTTGTTAAATAGCAATCAGGTAATAAAGGCCAGGAGGATTATATGCTTTTTGACTTTTTTGAGGAGAGGACTCAGGATAAATAAATCTAAGTGGAAGCCTGTAATCTTACCATTAAAATTAAGCACTAGTTTAATGAAAATGTGGTGAAAAATAACGTTGATGGTTTTATTCACATCAGGGCCCTAGCTTACTTTTTATAATTGTAGATCTTCTTCAGTTTGTAATTCTCAAATAGTCACTAACTGTGCTTTCAAAAAAGTGGTGGTTTGCCCTATATATCTTGTATATACATATGTATTTAATGTTTTCAAAGAAGTAAAAGGTATTCATACTGAAAGAGCTACCTAAGAACTAACCAGATATGTTGGCTCTGCAGCTTCTTGGGAGTTACAGACTGGTTCTGGTGTATAAACTGTACCTCTAATCAGCAAATGTCATTCCCACACCATTCCCTGTGCCAGTGAGCCTGTCTGGCACAGCTGCCAGACCATGTACTTTCAAGGACCTCTGTGAGCACTCTGTGCCTGCTTACAAGATGCTTCACCCACTATAATCCTGCAGGCTTAATTCAAACCTCCATTTTAGCTCTTGGTTGTATTCTACTACTAAGGACTTAATGGCTGAGAAATTCATGAATGTGAGGAAGAGTATGAGTCTTATATTAATGAGAAGTGATCAGCAGTAGCAGCACACAGGTTGGTAAATCAGTGTCCATAGATGAGCTAGCTTTGCTGTTTTGCTGTGCACAAGGATGGGAGCACATAGAGCAAAGTCAGATTCCAGTGAGAGCCTGCTGCTCAGAAAAAACCACAGAACCAGCAGAAACATGTATTTAATGTTTCATGAATAAGCAACTAGGAATGTGCTAAAAGGAGAATTCTGAGTTTACTTTCATTACCTCAAATACTATCTATTTTGCTTAGTGGATTGATGGTATCTAGGTAGATGAAATGAATTGTCTCCTGAAATATAATTTTTTTAAGATTTAGAATTCAAATTATTAGGAGTGCGAAAAATTATGGTTGTAACATTAATTCTTTCTCTCTAAAATTAAGCAAAGTAACACTTTTTTTTTACATCTACAATCTTATTTTTATCTTAACAAGATAGGAAAAATTATTGTGAGTTTTTTTAGAGAGATCAGTGTGTTTAGGAGGTCAAGAAATGTGATAACAGAAAATGAGTGGATCAAGTAGATTCAGTCCTTATGAAAACAAAGTCTAAGGCTGAAACGGAATGATACAGGAAACCTAAGAGACAAAAAGCTATCCTCAGTAGGACACAAGACATTATTCAAAATAGTTGATAGTGAAAAACATTATTCAAAATAGTTGATAGCTGGTAGTGAAAAGCTTTCAAAGGGCAGCAAAAGTATACTTTGATTCAGTTTCCTTGATGAGGAGGAACAAAATAAGCAAAAAACTTCATTAGAGTAAAGCTGAGAAAATTCTACATGGCACTAAGGGAAAAAAGAGGATATAAGAAATTAGAGGGTATCTTTAAAAACTGAACTCATGTTTGAGGAAGGGCAGTAGGAAGGATTATAAACTCTGGCAGGTTAAAAACACAAAGCAGCAAAAAGAGAATCTGAGAAGCACTTTTATTTATAAATAAATAAATAAGCATATTTAAAGACTTTAAGAGGAAGGTTTTTTAAAATTTTTTCCCCCAATTTTTCTGAGTTAACCTCTTTTTCCCATAACTCCAATGAGCTGCCATTTATCTAAGACAAATTGTCCAATTAATTAGGGTCACACTATGTTCATTGACAGAAGCTATTTAAACTATCAAAATAATATGTTTGTGCTGAATAATCAGCTTGACTATGCACCTTTTTCCAGCTCAGTATCTTGAGCAGGCATCTCTGAGTAACGCCAGTGTGAACACATTCTCTACAAGCTCTACAACACTCCGAGATTACTGTGATAGAGAACACGTCAAATTTAAAGGATGACAACTGAAAAGTGGGAATTTTCTATGAAATCACAGACGGGTGTTGCAGACTGCGTGGGCACCACGTCAGTGTGCACAGAGATATGAAGAGCATAAGAACAGAAAGACAGTCAGACCAAAGTATCCCACATGTGCTAAAGGCAGTGCCTGTGGAAGAGTGTAATAGGGCAAATACAATGGGGAGGGGTGATGGTGTCCAAGAACCCTTACATTTACAGCTCCCTAGGTTTGAGATGGGAGATGGGATGCCTAAGTTCTTAGCAACCCTGAAGCTGGCTTCTGTTCTGTGAACATTATCCAGTCTGCAACCAAACTCATTTAGCCTTTCTGTATCAGCAACACCCTTCAGAACAGATTCCTGAAAATACTTACACAGTCCCAAAAGGTCAGGGATCAGTTATGTGGAGGCATTTAAAAACCCTTACTATGACGTTTAATAAGCTTCAATAAATAATTTAGAAAAGCCTTAACTTTATAAAAAAAATGGGAAGAACTGGCAAAGAAAAGCAAATTATTATTTTTTTAATACTTATAGACAGATAGACCTATACATTAAATACTGTGCAGCATATGTATATTAACTTCCAGCATCACAAACATTTTTGAAGGTTATTTTCCACTAAACCTGGAATAAAACACTGCAGAAATACTAATTATGAGATTCTAGGGAAAAGGAAATTTTTCAGAAGAAACTTCTTTCTTTCTTTAAATACAAATAAGAAGAGTTTACAGCAGCTTACCCTCCATCTCACTGCTGATTACATGATTTCAGAACAACAACAAAAAGCTGATAACCAAAAGCCAACACTAAAGCTTTTTGAAGCTGGAAGATTACTCCTTTCAATTTCAATAGGCATTAGGAAATACTTAGGAGAAGCAACACAGTTCAGAACATCTGTAATTACATATCCCTCTATAGCTGCAGTTTGGATGGAAAGCAAATTTTCAGTTTGGCCAGGTCCCCTTCAGCAACTTATTTTGATGAGTAAACAGGAAAATAATTAAGTTTCTAATGTTTGTGCCCTATACTCCATTTCTTTTGGGAATTATGATTCACAGATATTGTGTCCAACAGCATAACACCATTTCTATGTGTAAGGCATCACTCTCCTTGGTCAAACACCTAGAAAAATTATCATAGCAGTGAGTTGTTAAAAATAAACATACTGCAAAATCTGTAATTATTAAAAGAATGTAAATTAGAATTTGTATGAAAGAGTCTGAAAGAAGTCTGCTAACGTGTAAATATTCACATCCAATCTTAATAGCAAAATGGTGGCTGTTAAAGCCTCTTCAAATCAGGGAATGCAATTCAGATTCCATCATGAAGAAATTTTTAAAAGCGCAGAAAATGGGAATACTTCTCATACAGGAGAAGGATGCAGAAGTGTCCTGGAGCTACCTGGGTGGATTTTAAGAGTGTGATGCATAAAACAGAATTGCTATATACATCATTACTTAGGAGACTACTTCCTTCTCCAAGACATATTATCATGAGACATTCAGTTTGCAGGAACCTTTGTGTTTCTTTCCCATTTCATGAAGAGAACTGCTGGCATTGTACCATACAAAACACTCTTTGCCTTGACAACAGGAACATACTTCACCAAAACAGATTGGAAATCTTGGCTCACTGAGTCTCCTCCTGAGCTATGTGAGGCTCATTTATTTTATGGAGTATTTCACTTTCCTGAGTATCTCTTATCATTGGCCATCCAAATGTTCTGAAGTTGCATTAATGCTCAGATGAATAAGGCACTTGAAGATGCCTTCAAAGCCTGTTTTAAAGGACTTGATACCTTAAGTCTCCAGGTTATTTATTACCTGTGGTAAGGTAACAAGCAAACAACTTTAGCAAGACTTTTTTTTTTTGTAAAGACTTCATGGTGTCCAGTCTGATGTTGATGATATTTACTTGTGTGTGTGTGTGCACACAGATTGCATTAGTTACATGACAATAAGTATATTATACACCACTGAGTGAAAGGGATGCCACAGGACAACCCCAAACTGCTGCACTATTCTACAGCTTCTCCTCAGCTCCTTTCTCCTAGCTCAGCATGGACAGAGTGAAGAGAGAGACACAGCAGTTACCTTTGGTCTATAACAAGCATGGGTGAACCAAGAAAAATGTTCTCCTGCAAAATTCTGTACCTCACATTGGTGTTTTCACAGAATTACAGAACGACAGAACATCTTGAGTTAGAAGGGACTTGTAAGATTCATTAAGTAAAACTCTCCATTACTATAGGACTACTTAAATCTAAACCATACGAGTAACATCATCCAGGACACTCCTAATTCACTCTATTTATTAGATTGGTATTTATTACAGAAACACTGGAGTTGCACTAGCACAAAACTAGTTTTATTCATATAAATATAACCCTCCATGATGGAAGGAACTTACTGTGTATATGCCATACAAGTTTTATAAAAGCAGAAACTAGAGAGATTCAGAGAGAATTTACTGCCTCTGTATGTATTTTGAGATAAATGGTATATTATATATATATATACTTTATATCCATTAAAACAAAACAAATGCCCTTACGAAGTTTGATTTTCTGAAACATACATGTGTGCCAATCACCATGCATCATGGAAGATGCTTGAAAGTGCACTAACACTTTTGAAAAGACATAATAGTCTTAATTGTCTAGGCTGGGTTTTAAAAGAAAAAAAAATTATGAACAGATTCTATGGCAGTTAACACCTCTATAAGAAGACCATAGAAACTTATCCCTTTGATGCTTGAAGACACAAGCACAGCTGGACACTGTATCTGCAACCTTGCTAAATTGGATTGCCCCCATTAGAATCCTCTGCTCCCAAACACAGGAGCAGGAGAGTTGAGGAGCAGTGAGTGGCAGGATTTTCTAACCCACTGGAGAGACCAGTGTACACTGGATATGATTTATAAAGTATTAATTAGCATTTTCATATGCAAAAATGAGAAAAGCTTCATTGTATCCTTCTATTTACATGCATTATTTTTCTAGAAAAATATTCTTGCGTACCAAACAATACGCAGGAAAGTGATGGACATAAATACAGTACAGGTAAGAGGGAAACTAAGCAGATTATAATAGACTGACATCTGAAAGGTTTCAGACAATGAAAATGTGTACAAGAGAAATTGTATTTGAGAAAATCATATTACTGGGAATCTACCACTTAGGATCTACATTATCTTGAATCCATAGTGTATCATATTTCCACTCTAAATGTGTAATTAGCAAGCCACTTTCTCTCTCTTCCATGCATTTATAGTATTGCTCTCAACAAGAGTTGTCAAAGTAAGTGGATCAAAATAATTTTTTTGAAAAAGGAAAGCAGCAAGTTGCATGTAAGCCTCCCCACTCCATCATTTCCTTTGTGCTGATCATCTGACACATATAACAAGAATTTCTTCTCATTTTTTGTTAAAAGCCTAGCCTACTTCTGGCACATTACACAAAAATGAAGCGTAAACAAATGATAGTGGGCACTATTTTTCTATTTTCATTATTGCTTATTAAAAATATATATATTTACATTTTAATGCAACAGAATTCTGTTTGGAGTCTACTGTAGTATTTTGGTCTTAGTTTGTTTTGGTTTGTTTTGTTTGAAGTTTTTGTTTGACTGGTTTTGGTTTTGGTTTTGTGGGTTTTTTGATTTGTTTTGGTTTGGGTTTTTTTGGCTCTTTTTCTGTTTTCTTTTTGGTTTGTTTTTTTTTTGTTGTTGTTTTTTTTGTTGGTTTTTTTGTGGATTTTTTTTTTTGGTTGGTTGCTTGGTTGCTTGGTTGATTTGGTTTGGTTTGGTTTTTGTGGGGTTTTTTTTTGGTGGGGGGGGTTTTGTTTGTTTGTTTGTTTTATTTGGGTTGTTTGTTTTTTTGTTTGTTTGTTTGTTCATTTGTTTGTGGTGCTGTGCTGATTTTAGCTGGGGATACAATTAATTCTCTCCAGAGCAGCTAATATATGGATCTGTGTTTGGGGTCTGTGCTGGTAACAGTATTGATAATAGTTTTAGTTACGGCTGAACAGCACTTGCACAGAGCCAAGGCCTTTTATGCCCTTCACCTCCACACTAGTGAGGGGGCTGGCTGTGCACAAGAAGTTTGGAGGGGACACAGCTGGGACAGCTGACCTGCACTGGCCATGGGGATATTCCAGACCATATGGCATCATTCTCAGTGTATAAAGGTGGGGGAAGAAGGAGGAGACGTTTACAGAGCTGGCATTTGTCCTCCCAAGCCACTGCTACGTATGATGGAGCCCTGCTCGCCTAGGGATGGCTGAACACCTGTCTGCCCATGGAAAGCGGTGAATGAATTCCTTATTTTGCTTCGCTTGCATGCACAGCTTTATCTTTGCCTATTAAACTGCCTTTTATCTCAAGACACGAGTTTTCCCTCTTTCACACTTCTGATTGTCTTCCACATCCCACTGGGGAAGACTGAGTGAGGTGCTGGCTGGTGTTGAACCACGACAGGTGCCTAAATTGAAGGGAAGAAAATAATTTAGGAACACTAAAGTGGAATTGAAATTTCAGAGTACTCCTCTTGTCTTTCTCTCTTGATCACTGTGGCTTAGATGGCCAACAGTATATATAATAACAGACAAGGAAATGTACAGAGAACACAGGATTAGAAGGGAAAACCACTTGATTTTTATGACCTCAATTTTTATAATAAAGGAGTCCAAGAGAATTTCCGAAGGTAATTTATAATACCATTTTATTCTAAAAGAATTGTTTACTTACTTTGTATAACAGATGTCTTTGACAAACATCTATGTAGACATTGTCCATACAGATTATTTGCAGTTATACAGAAATACACCTTGTTCCAGAGAGGTGTGAAGAAAGCAACACTCTCCTCTGAACTTCCTCCCTATAAGGAAAATTTTTCTTTCTATTTCTATTTCTTTCTGTTTCTAGTTCAGCTAGCATTTTGTTTGAAGGCCATTTCTTATTTTGTCAGGTCTAGATGGCCTATATTTCCTTTAAATTTTTAAAGAAGAATCTAGCTGAAAGCATTTAATAATTAATATGTTTAACTTTCTTTCCTTTGGAGATAAATTTCCATGGCTGACTTAAACATTATCACTCTTCTGGCTCTTGAAACACCCAAGCTACTGTGAAAAACAAAAGATATGTAAAAACTTATTGCAAATATCCATACACAAGAGCATTCAGATCTCAGGGTATAGCCAGGAATTTACTTAGGGTCTTTCAGTTGCTGAGTCCTATGGAACAATATCTGTGCTCTAATTACAAAAACTGCTCATGAGTTTTTTAGAATATATGGATGATTAAAAGGATTGATAGAAGATAGTTTTTTGGTATAAAATCTGTTATAAAAATGGTTATTTTATTTTATGAAGAAAAAATCCTCAAGATACACATTAATCACTTTTTAATTCCTTAGTGAAAAGGAGAAGCTGACACAAAGGCAAGACCCCCACTGTAATAACGTCTAGCTTTTGCTCCCACAGAAAGGTAGGACCTCATTAGTTTTATTGTTTGAAATAAAATCAGTGCAAAGTAGCTTACTGCTGCCTTTGTTCCCAGATAACATGTGGGAAGGCATATTCCCGAAAAGAGTAAGAACTTCCATTAGACATGAGCAGGTTATATAAGAGAAATAAGCCTGAACCAGACATCATGATTTTTCTCTACAATCTTTGAGAAGTTTAACTTTTCCCTTTAATTAGTGACACATCACTGATACTGCCTCAAACTAGAACCCAAATATTAACTTGAGAAGTTAGGGAACATTGCATTGCCCACACATTCAGCGGATGAAATCTACATAAAGGAAAAAGAGATCTCTTTATGCAATGAGGATTTACAAGCTGACACCAATGAACAAAAGGCAATCTCTGAAAGATTTTATCAGCCATCCTGGCAAGACACTTGGTTTTTTGCCAAAATTGTGCTTACCACTAAGTACAAGTCACTGTTTCAGATTTTAATGGTACAGTAGGCAGACATTAGGGCTACCATATTATGTAGGTGCATGTGTCCTACATAAGCACAACAAAAATACCCCACTACAATTCTTATGCATTGGACACTGTCTGCATCAGAGTAGTGGGATAGAAATATGACTGGAGTCTGTGTACAAGTGCCTTTCCTCAGGACATCTTGCAGCATTTTGTCAGCTTTCAACTCCACAACTCTCTGCCAACTTAAGCAAGGCAGCTCCAATGCATCTCAAGCATTGCATGCATTCCCTGGAGGTTAGGGAAGAGTGTGGTACAGCGAGTCTGAAAACCAAACTAATATCTGGAAGATAATGGAGCCTGGAATAATAGTAACAGCATCCCAGAGAAATCCATTCCTCTGTTTTTAAGGGCCAGTATATATAGCTGTTTTGTTTTTTTCCTTTATGTGTTCTGAACATAACTTTTACAGTAAACTGCTTATACTTGAACATCATACATAGATTGCCTTGTAATAATATGACAAGCATGTTATTTCTACAATTAGATTTTTAAAGATGTCTTCTTCTCTGTCTTCTCTTATAAATTGAATCTAAATTCACACGAGGAAAAAATGAAAGATGAGTACTGAGCCAGTACCTCAAAATGAGTTTACTTCTGCAAGTGTGAACATTTCTGCTTCATTCCAGCTAGAAATAACATTTTCCTGTCTGTTCTAAAAATCTTTATAATGTGGTTTCCAAACTGTTTCCAGTGAAAGATGTAGGTACTACTTATTACTATGTATTACAAAGTAGTAAGTAAAAGGCACATAAAGCTCTCTGATGATCATCTCATGAGTTCAGTTATACTTTCTATTCCCTCTGCACGCACACTTTGCTTTATATGCCTTTTGTGAAGTTCTAGGACTTAATGCTCAAATTATTGTGGATTATTTTATGTGAAGTTGGCTGCAAAGAAGGCTCTACTCTCATTTTCCCCACTGTAAACAGAACTTAAAGCCCAGCATTTCATCACCACTACCAGTTAAACAAAAAGTATTGATCAGGCCATTGTACAAAGTTAATAAAAAGAGTAAATGAGGAAGTGACACAAGTAGGCTCCACAGAATTATAGAACAACTCCAAAATGAAAAGTTGTAATGTACAACAACCCAAGATACAGAGCTTCCCTCCACCAAAAACAACCATGTTATTTATACTGGTGGCTGGCAGTAAATGGCAGTGAGGAATAAAATTTACTTCTTTAGATAGCCATGTTATCTCTTAGGTCTAAATACTGATTATCCACTGATTATGCTAACTGGGATCCTACATAAGTTTGCTCGGGGTTTGGTTTTTGGGGTTTTTTTGGTGGGGGGTTAGGATTTTTTAAGCTTCATGGAAAATAGTGTGCAATATTTCCGTTATGTGTGGGGGAGAAATTATTTGACACTATTCTTCTCAAAAAAACCTACTTCCATAAATATTTAGGAAAAAAATTCCACTCATGTTGTAACAAGTGGTTTACATTTTGAACAGATTTAGATGCAGGATGAGAATGGTACATTTTATACAACTTTTAGAAAGTCTCTCACCAATCCATTAAGAAGGGGAATTAATTTTTCCCCTCTGTAGTTTCTGTGGGGTACCACATCCCACATTTTCTTGAAACACACGTCTATATATTTTATGATGACAGCATACACTGAAGAAATTCTAATACAAATAACATAAAAAGTTCTCTAATGCTCTGCTATAAACAAAACCTGATGCATTCATTTTTAAAGTATGAAGACTAATAATGCAGGAGGTTCTTTTCTGCAGGGGAAAATAGTCTTTAAAGCTAAATAAAATACTGTGTTAGAAAGAAAGAAAACATTACTGCAAGCAGTTCAGTATCAACCTATCTGCAGTGATTTCATCTGCTGGAGCTAGAAATAAATGTGCTTCCATATTTTTTATTTAGAGGAAAAATGATTAACTTTGGTCTCAGATGGCACTGAAATCTGTCCACAGTTGAAATTATTTAACACATTCATCCATCCATAATGAATTCTTATCCATACAATATGATTTTCTTGCCTCCACTAAGCGTCTTTCTGCTTTCTTGTTTTGCTCAGTTCCTACCTTATAGGCCTGAGGTTGTCCTACTCTTCTTTCTGTGGAGATATATTGGAATTAGAGATCCGGAAACATTCAGTGGTATTACCATGGTTTGCAACATGCAGGATACATTTGAGATTATGCCAGATTTACCAAGGATAAACACAGGCTTCTGTTATAAATTCCTAAAAAAGATTATCAATGATAGTTTGAAGAGTTAATAAAACATTTTGATATTGTTTGTATTCCTGTAAGAATACCCTAATCTCTGGAAGTTTTCTTACTTTGCTCCTCCACACTGGTACCACAGATATCTACAAGAAACCCCTCCTGATATGGAGAGAGCAAGCTGGAATCCCTGCAGACGGAAACACTACAAATTCTGAGTTAGTAAATAAGCAGCTTTGCATACAATTTTTCAGAATATAAACCATTTGCTATCATTTCCCAATTGTGTTCAAATTCAGTATTTATTGAAATTATTATTCTGACGTCTTTTATTTATGAACAGAAGATGATACCGGATTTGGGGATTTAAACATTATCTTCTGCCCTTTTTTTGGAGATTATAGGATGGTTCTGATGCTAAATATAGTTTGAAAGATGCCTTCAGTTTTATACGCATAATTAGATGTGAATCTATTGTTATCCCTATTTACTAACAGCTTGGATGTAGTGGTACTTTTTCTCTGAACACTGAATTTAAGGAGGATTACTGTCAATGCTGCAACAGTGTTACACATCCTCACTGAATTCCCATTACTAATGCTGTATGAGACAATCTGACTGCCTAGCTGAGAAACAACCACTGAGCAGTGAAACTGAATATTCACCAGGGACATTGTTCTTCACTAAATGACAAGCATCAAATGGGTCAAATGTATCCCAAATTCTAAGTCACTACCTTTTTCTTTGCAAATGTTTCTGAACAAGCTATGGATACACCTATTAAATAGTATTTCATTACTAAATTAGAATAAAAATTGTGATATTCCTAAGACATCTCCTCAGTAACACATTGAAATTACCCTTTAGGCAGAGACTTTTAATCAGAATTACAGTAAATCAAACAAATAAATGCTTTGGACTGTGCTTCCTCTGACCAGTTCTTTGTTCACTTGTTTGTTAAAATCAGATATGTAAGTAGCTAGGTTTTCCTACTTACTTTTAGAGAGGACATTCAACATGAGGTACTGTTACACTGACCGAGAATCAATGCAGATTGACAATCTGCATTACCCCCCTACAACCTGCCCCAAGAATATTGTCACTTTGTCTTTTGCTAAAGAACAATTATTGATGTTTAAGTGTGCTAATTCTGAATTTTATAAATAATTATCTCTAATTGAACTCCGTGTGTATTAGCTATAGATCAAAATTGGCAAATGAGAAGAACACAGACTAATGAAAAACCAAGGAAGGATATAGAAAAGATGTTGTCTTCATTCAAGTGTATGCTGCTTGAGAAAAATGAGATAAAAAGTCTTCATACGTAGAATCCTTTAATCTCGTCAGAGAACTCTATTCTTTCAAAGAAAAAAACACCCTAGTGATCTAACAAAATCCCTTGCTTTTTTTTTGTATAGAGCTTAATTTCTTAGTCCATTTAGACTACAGCATCTCTAGCACATGGAAAATTGAACAGAAATAATTTTCTTAGCACTTTTAGCATACATACTATTGTATGTAATTGCAAACACACCATGTTGCTCTTTCTTTATAATATGTTTCAAATTAACCAAAAATGCGTGTAAGATGAAGGGCTTTGGATCACCTGTAGTTTTGAATTCTACACAGAATTTTATTCTGGCCAGGAACTGAACAAAGTAATGGAAAGGTATCTATTCTGATCTGCCACTGTGTTAGGCTATTATAGGTGCTGTTAAATTGTCTTACATACAAAGCTGAATTTAGTGTTGCACATGACAAAGCAGTTACAAGTACAAATAGCTGTTTCAAGAGATTTATTTCAAGAAAGTGCTAGTAAGAATGAATACCTCACTGATGTTAAATGTTTCAAGAGGGCAAGACCACCTAACAACCAAACATGTCAGAGTTCTATTATAGAAAGGCTTGCCCAAGATATTTAGAGAACAAATACTAAAATTAAATGTTATATCTAAAGCAGATTGAAGAAGGACGCAGAAAAAAATACACTGACATTTGAAAACATAGATATTTTTGTCATCACATGACTTCATTAGGTAATTTTAGCTGCTATTTATCTTAATATAATTTGGATTACTGACACAATACAAACACCAACAAACTTCTGCAAATTATTTTTTTTCTTCTCTAACAAAATCTCTTTAGTATTCTAAGGATAAATCTTCAGCAAGTATAAACATAGCTTCCATAGGGAACCTTTTCTGCTACTGTCATCTTTTGGGCTTGAAAGGAATCCCTTCCCTCTGGTCCTGATTTTCAAATTCCTAGTGAACAGCATCTTATGACCCACCATGACCAAAAGAGATTTACCCAATTTTCACAACATCTTTACTCATGTGCCAGCATTTCTCTCTTTCTTTCTTCCCCACCATCAGTTCTTTCAGATACAACTGCAGAGTCATGTGTTTACGTGTAAGATGAGATAGGAAAAGAAGAAAGTTGATGATACAAATGCTAAAATTCTTTATCTATGGTTTTCATTTTTTCAGGAATGGAGTGCATGGATTTCATTAGCAGCTTTAGAAAGTGGCAGAAGCTGGAGCAGTAGCAGGAGGCATAAGAGGGCAGAGAAAAGCAACACATTTTATGGGGATATTGAAATACTGGCTTAATGTAGCAAGGGATGGACTCAGGGAGCTGAACTTCCACTCCTGTTGCCAATGTCTGTCACTATGTCCTGCAAGCCTCATCACACTCATGTTCTGAAATTTCTCCTTACAGAGACTGCATCCCTGCTAGCTCCCCTCAAAATCCTGCATTTCTTTCTGTTCTTCATTGACAAAAGGAAGATAAAGTAAACGTGCACATGTTAACTTCTAACCACTGCGCTTTAACAGTTTCCCACTCTTGCAACTCACTTCAGAGTACACTTGCAGCCCTCAAAAGCAGAATGTCCTGCATATTGCTTCTGGCATCAGTTGCATTACTCTCAAAGCATTTATCATCACTTTGGCTCTTTGATCCCTCCCAGGATCGACCTTCCCAGTGTGACGCCCTTCTGTACAAAAACCTTAGTTAATCAATATTATACTATGAGATCTCATGCTGCACAAATGCCAATATTATTTCATGGTGAAGCCGATGTTTTAAGAATGTACCTAGCAGCTTCAGGGAGGGCTATTCTACAGCTTACCTTCATTTAAAAAATACACCAAGAAATCCTAAAATGTAAGTCTGCATAGCAAAAAAATGTATTACTAAACATACTAAATCTTATGCTATATTAGCTACATAAACTGCTTCACAACATACAAAAAATGTCAGAAAGGGAAGACTAGACACCAGTTTAATAACTACCTATTTTGTGAATCATGACACTTTTGTACAGACTCCAGACTCTTTATACCTTGAAAACCTTTCTCTTTTTTTGTAGTATGCATTATAAACCAATCACAGAATTTAAATTTTAAAAAAATCAACCTTTGTCTCCCCTTAACCTATTTTTTCCTGTTTTGCATTATTTAATGCACAATTTTCCACAAAAAAATTTAAAAGTGGAAGTATTTTTACTTTCACTGGTGTACTGTCAAACCAAAATAAAATAACCAAAACTTAGAACAATTAAAATATAAATATAAAAACAATTATTAAATTGGAAATTAAATCATATAATGGCTTCTGAAAGAATACAGGTTTTACTATTTATTTTTCAAAGAAAAGAAAAGAAAACATATATTTTTTCTATTTTGAAGAATAAATTACTATTTCAGTCCTGTCATTTAGGTATTCTATTTCTGCTACAATCAAGCCATCCCGTCACCCCATGCAGAACCTCATTCCCTGAGAAGGATTTAGGTCTAATGAGAGGTCTTACTGATCTGTTTCATTATTTGCTTATTTGGCAATTTCTTGACTACTGTAGGGGGATTACATTAGCTTTGCATGTCATAGGGAAAGGATATGCAGAAATGCCCATGAATATGGAACTTCAGGGTATTGCTGAATTTTTTACATTTCAAAGATCACTTTTTGAATAACTGGGTGAATAATTTGGAAATGGACACTGAAAACAGCATGAGAGGACTATAAATACAATTATGATAATACTTGAAACAATTAAAAAACATTTTGTGATCATTTATTGCTAAAACAAACAAAAAAGAAACAAACTAACCCTCAACATTTCCTCCCTGAGGGACAGTGATGTGGCTACAGCATTCATGTCTTGACAAGAGAAATTACTTTTATCTGCATACATTTCTCTTCAGCATTTAAGGGGAATATTAATTAAATTAATTAAATTTAAATCATAGTGCTCTGAATGCTGAAGTATGCCGAGGTGCAGATAAAAACTCCTTCTCTTGCACAAGCAGTGCAAGGCAGGTAGTAATCCCACTGGATTGCTCAGTGGGAGGATCAGTAGTGTCCAGTCACTGAACCCTGTGTCAGTATGGTTTGAATAGCAAAGGCCTGAGTCCCTGACCATGCTGGCATTCCAGAGAGAGCAATTCACAGAGCTGTGAAATAGATTAACAATTAACACTACATCCTTGCAGTATCATGACATAAGGTGTTTATACAAATGAGGTTTTCTCCCATTTCATAAGATATTTTAGCATGCTGTTGAAACACTCTTGCAAGAATTCTCTCACAATATGTCCAGCTGTTCTGCCAACACTGTATATGTTTTCATTATTACTTAAAAAAAAACCCCAGAGGTAGCAAAATTCAAGTCTGAAGTATTGTCTATTTGTTTAGAAACAACAATAAATTATGCAAATTTAAGCAGCAGTGGATTCCCTGAGCATTTTTAATTAGAACACCTCTTGGTCTATATAATACATCCACATTGTTTCCATAAACAACTCTAGAATAAACAGTGATTTTGTTCATATTTCCTCTAACTTTCCAGGCAGCTGAACTCCTTTGATATTTTAAAATTTTCCATCATCTAAGGCAACCCTTTTACACGCAGTACCAGAGTGATCAAGACTACAGTTATAGTTTTGTATCATGAAGTTGCACTGCAACTTCCTGCACTTAGAAGTCCATTTATCCAATTTCTTGCAAGGGCTCTTTCAAAAAGTTTTGAAATGCAGTTTAAGTAATAGTCAAATATGAAAACACTCACAGACCTCTTCCCTCTGGAGCAGCTACAGAGGCTTCACCAGGAGCACATACCAGAGGAGCTCTCAGTGGCTGGGGGTAGTGTGTAACACAATTTGATGTGGCAGCCTTCAGAACAGAGACTAGCAATATTGCCACCCTAGCAGAACTGTCTGCACTAAGCTCTGCAACTGTTTGTCAGACTGTAGTGCTCCAGAACAGGGTAAGTGACAGTACAGTAAGTGTACTGTCACACATGACCCTCTGACCAGAGTATATCCATCTACTCTAAAGGAATTTCCTTTAGAAGATTTCTAAGACCAGTTGCATGTCAAAAATAATACAGGTAAGCTCAAGGGTATGCAAAAATGTGCCTAAAGGACTGGTCATTTTTTCACCTCGATGTTGCCATCCTCATTAGAGGTGGTTATCTCTCACAAAAGCTTTTGTTTGGACAACTGCAGAGAGATAGGCTTCTGAGGTGAGGTATTTTCTCCTGAACTGACATTTCACCAGAACATGCAACCACAGGGCTGTTCTTCAACTCCTCCATTCAGTGTTTGTGTTCTGTTTCCTGGAATCTCTAGAAGGTTTTTCAAAAGATAGTGAGAGCTAAGCTGACAATTTTAGAGGAGAGGAAAAGGCCAATCCTATAGCCAAGGTGAGATGCAGCTCAGCTCATGACTTTAACAGAACTTATAAAAGAAGGAGAGCAACCTTCTTATGCAGACAGATAGTGATGGGATAAGGGGAATATTTTAAATAAAACGAAGAGAGATTTACATCAGATTTTGGAAAGAAATTCTTTGCTGTGTGGGCAGTAAGGCACGGGCACAGATTGCCCAGACAAGCTCCATCCCTGGAAGTGTTCAAGGCCAGGTTGGATGGGGCTCTGAGCAACCTGGCCCAGTGGGTTGCATTCCTGCTCATGATACAGGGATTCAAAAGACATGATCTTTGAGGTCCCTTCCAACTCAAACCCTTCTATGTTTCTATGATTTACATCAAAATTATTCAGACTGTGTACCTAGGTAGCAAAAGACAAGAAAATTATTTTTAAAAAATACCAGGAAAGGGCATAAACACCTCAATCTTTCCAGGACAGTGAAGACTACTAATGGCTGTCACAGTTAAAACCAAATATACTTATCACAAAATCAAAATACATATTTGGGAAAGTTATCAAGCTCCCTTTCTCATAAACAAATCACAATCAATATGGCTCATTTAGGAGTGGAAAGTTTATGTCCAGTTAGGAAATGTGATATGGAATGAGTAGGAGGCTCAGCTGGGATCATTAAAAGCAGTGAATCAGCCGTGGCTCTCTACAACTTACATGTTTTTCTCCACTGCTTGACTCAGCCTAGTCTAGTTTGCCATTGGAAAATGGTAGGATAAGATTTTCATGAAAACAGTAATGTCAGCTACAAGCTGCAGCTGGTTAAAGTTGGGTATTCAAAAATCTCAGTTCCTCTGTCTATATGCAGACAGATATTGTAAATGTCTGTGAGTTTTTTGGTTTTTTTTTTTTATATTAATTACACTTACTATAATTAAAAATGTTTTGCTGTTTTTTTTCTTTTTTTTTGCTGTAAAAATCAGCCCAATAACAAGGAGTAAATTAATAATACTGAAAGCATAGAATTTGATAATGTCCTGCTAAGTACAAAAACCAAACCAACCAACCAACCAAACAAAAAACAAGAAAAAATGGAGTTATATTTTTTAAAGATCTTAATGAAGATGCAGAAAGATCCTTAATACTGGTTACATACAGCGACAGAGACAAATGACATCTCAGAACACTGAAAAGTCAAATGTAAAGCTTTAGAATCATAACAATGTTATTGTTGAATTAATACATATTTCCCTAACCCAGATAGGGAAATAATCTGAAATGGTTTGAAAATATACGAGAAAATGAAGGCCATATGGGTTTAAAACCTCCTTGCTACTATTTTGCTAGTAAGTTTTGCTAAAATGTATAAATTTTGCACATAACAATTATGGTGGCGCTGGCTAAAATCTCCAAGGGATTATAGAAAACTGCTTACACTAAAAGCAATCTAAATTACAGTTACAAGTTGAAGGAAAAATAATGATGCGTCAGAAAATACACCACTAACGAAGAATCATTTCACGTATTCTCATTAACAAGGTTGCACTGCATAAATAATTAATGACTGCCAAACACATTTAAGTGTTTGAAAATTCACCGATGGAAGCTATTTAAAAACTAGATGAATACAGAATTCCCAGTTAAAAAAACCCAAACAAACCAATCAAATAAAACCCTGAAAACACCAAATATTAAAAATTATAAAGAAAGCAAATGCAGTAGGCAAGGGCACATTTTGGTGAAGGTCTATAGAACTTCATATATTGTTCCATGTGAATATTTCTGTTAACAGCACAACTAGCAGCAATGGGAGCAGCAATAGAACAAAAGTATACTTTACTTATCTCTAATGCTGCCCTATGGAACATTTTCTTTTAAGGGATAGATAGCAAAGCAACAAAGTAGCAACCTTTGTTAAATTAAGAAAGGAAGTAAGAATGGTACATTTGCAATATCATGAGCCACATCCCACCAGATCACCTTGGCTCTCTGCAGTCAATGAAAAAAGAGGTGTGTTTTCAAGCACAGGAAAAATAAGGTTTTGGAGGATAACCCCACACGTGCATTAGATGCTTTCCAACTATCTAACAGTAGTTTAGTTGTGTAAACTCTTGATCTATACAGTATTGATAACGCCTGTGCAACTTTTTAAAATTTGCAACTCTCTGTACCTACCAATCATACTGTAATAAAATGTTTTCAGAAGTCAGTTCTTCTGGGTATAAAGATCATTAGAAACAAAAACCCAATGAGACTCAAGTCTTTCAGAGATCATGTTAAGATATATTATGTCTTTCTCTAATGATGCATCGTGGAGTCTTGAGGCTATTGGCTGATGTCAAGACATCCCTCAAAATATAACAGCAATTGCTAATAACATTCAGATTTTAGCTTGCTGTACATAAAAAATGTTTCACTGCCTTATGGTCATTTGTTCTAAACACTAGCCTGTGCTTAAATATTTTTTTTAAAAAATCCCTCAAAACCTCATTATCTGAGATGGCATTTTAACAATTTTTTTTAATCCCCTTTAACATATTTTGCCCAATGATTTTTTTTTTCCAATTCTCAAACCCAATCCATCAGGATCACCTGCCACCATAATTTATTTCAGAGCAGCAGTCTGAGGGTATGGTTGATTTCAGCACAAGTCTCCTTGCACAGTTCATTATTCTCTTCCCGCAGCAGAGAGATGGAATAGATGATGATGATGATGCCATACTGTGTTCCTTCTACACTGTGCAGAGGCAAACAGCTTGTGCTTTGAAGCATGTCAAAGGACCTGCTTGGTGAAATGCTGTGATTTTATTTTTTTCCTCAAAAGGCCCCTCTCACTGCATGTTTTATCCCAGAGTTTGAACCGGAATTAGTCTTTCATGGGCCATTCAGCTTTGTCTTGATAAATCTTTGACTTCCCTCTTGGACATAAGTACTTTGATACACTCTGTCTCCATTTTTTAACTTCAGTTAAATTCAAAAACTTATTGCTTATATTTTTATATCAATATGCTTTTTAGGGAAAATTCCTCAAGTATTCATAATGTTGTTTCATTTATTCTTCTTAGTTTGAACTGAACACCCATGTAGTGCCAAGAGCATTGGAACTATCACTGCTGATTTATTTAGATGAAAGGATTCAAGCATCCAGTGTCATGGCATTCTGGGGAGACTTCCAAATTAGACAAAGTTCTTAAATTGCACCCGTCTTTCACTGAAAACTTTTCCATTTCATTTTGGTCTTGGCAGCTTGTATTATTCAGACCTTTGAAAACCAGACAGATGGATTTCTAAATCTAACAGGTAGACCACTAAGAAGGAAAAACATGAAACTATGCTAAATAAGTGCTAAAGTAGCCTCAGTGCCTACAATAACACATCAACCATTTTTCCATTCCAGCTGGGTGTTAGGCACCTTTACCAGACTGTATGGCTCTCACACAGAATTCTTCTCTGTACATCCCTACTCTATGCCTGCACTTCTTACCCTGACTTTCTCTGGAAGAGTAGAGGAAAGGATTCTTCCTAAATTCACCTTGAAAATAAAATAATCACAAATTAGAACCTGGAAAACAGGAATTAAGGTAATATGTAGCCCTCACACCACTAAGTTCTTCTGCTTCTCATATAACTTAGAGTGTTTTCTATCTTTTAAAAATAATTATGCATAATGTTTCTATGACAACCAACCCAGATTCCTAATTAGCTTATCTTGGTACTACTACTACAACTACTTCTACTACTACTACTACTACTACTACTACTACTACTACTACTACTACTACTACTACTACTACTACATGGAAGAATAGTAATTTCCTGAGGGTATTTTTCCCATGTCTGTGCTCTAATTCAAAGCCTGACCTGTCTGTCCTCAATTATACACAGTACGCAAAGGACCTCCAGCTTTGAAGAGATTTTTTCCTACCAAACCCTTTCCCCTCCTCTGGTTTGGAAAGAGATTGGCAGCTGAGAGATGCTGCAGCAGCATAGAACACAGCTAGAGGACAGCCATAAGCTGATGTTATTCGGGTTTGACAGAAAAATTAATTCTAGTCATACGATCAAACATTTATGGATCCTAAGGGAAAATCAATATTTCCATGAGACAAAGTTTCTGAGGGTCTGCATGATTACTGCCTTCAAGGTCTTGTGTATTACCAGGACAGCTACAGTATCACTGCTTTATTTTGGTCTTGTATCTCACGCAACATTCAGCAACTTTAAGAGTTTGAGCTCCAGTGTGGTAACACAAATCCACACACTGTTCTATATACAGTCCTTTAATCTCTTCTGATAAGCTTGTTTAATCTCCCCTTATTCAATGATAACATTAAAATTTCAGTATGTATGCTTAGCTAGGAAAAACTATTTTATTGCTGGCTTGTGGTTTT
>WBNO01021007.1:0-70832 GCA_013400575.1 Peucedramus taeniatus
TCTTTCAAACCAAGACACTGTTCTTAGGGAAATACTTTTGAGAATCTCTGCAAGTGGGAACTGAGGCAGTAGGAGCTGCAAATAACTTGAGCACTCTAATAACTTTAATTCTTGGGCAATGTGCTGGGTGGAAAGTTTGGAGACTGAGGTCTAAATGCTCCCATTTTTTTGTCTCAAAATATTTAACATTCTTGTGAAGACTTACTCTGAGGTGAGACTGTCTTTAGCAGTAATTCAATAAAATATGCAGAGAGAGTTATCCCTTCTCATCAGGGAATTTGAAAGGGAAGAGGAAATTCATCGAAGGAACTAAAAATCCAGAACAATGGATGCTCCATATTCACAATGAGGGGAAAATCATGAGCATGAAATATCAAGCAGTCACAGGGTTAGTTAGACGAATCTGAGGCCAAAGGCTACATTTAGTTGATTTTGAATTAAATTTCATTTTATTATCCAAGAACCATTGTAAGCTCTTATGAAGCCAAGGGCTGTATCTTAATTGGCACTCTCTACCTCTTTTCCTATCTGTTTCCATCTTTCAGGCCCTTTTCTTCCCAGGGTGCAGTTTTTTTGCTGGATTTGAGGTAATGGCACATCAGAACTATGCCCCTAGCTCGTGAACATGCTACAGCTTCACAGTGTTCCTGCTACTGCTGTATTTTTGATTCCAAATATACCAATGCAATTGCTGCACTCATACCACCCTTGTTATAAATCTACATAGACTTGCCTACGTACGTGTGAATTCAGGCGCACTTGACACATAAGGTCTTCCATGTAAGTGATTTTTCCTTCTCTTTGCAAACTTCAGCTCCTTCTCTGAGTATACTTTGCCTAGTATTTCACAGCTTCTTCATGTTCCTAGTTAACTTCGAAACAAAAACAACCTTGTCATTCATCCAGAAATTCAAACATATCCTTAACCCCAACATCTCCTCAGACACTTCAGTGGAATGTATTGCGTTGCTTTCAAGAACCCTGATTGATATGGTTATTAGGTTCATGTAACTGTGCAAGAAAAACATTCTATATTCAGAAAGAGAGATTCAATTGTCATCAGAAGTCCTGTTTTTCTGGGCAGGCAGAAATTCTGAGATCAAATGTTGTATCTCTTTACTCTATTTCACTTGCAGAAAGTATGACTTGATAGACCTTTCCTTCTTCAGAATAAGCTGGTGCCTGAAAAGAGAAGCAGCCACTGAAGCTGAACTCCTACAAGAAGCTGCTGTGCTCTGGAGCACTTGGTGTACCTCAGATTTCTAAAGCCAGTGGGGTTGGCTGTGATTGCCTGACTTGCTGGCCTCCACAAAATGAGTCCCGTGGCTTGCTTTAACTTTTTCCCTGAAGTTCACAGAGAGTAGAAATACTCTGGGACTTGGGTCATTTGCTTTTTGTAAATGTGCAAATGGACAAACCCCAAATACTAAAACATCTTCTGCAAAAAAATCATTTTTAAATGAAGAATTTAATTTTTAAGTTTTAACAGGGAAGGTTCAATTCCACATTCAAGGTGAGAAAAAGGAACACACCAGAGTGTGTCTTTTTTGTCGCACTTTTAGGAGACAGAGTGTAGCATCTCTGGTATTCTGGACTCAGGCACTCACAGAGCTTCAGGAGAAGGACACTGTCAGAATTTCAGGAGGTTTGATCAGCATTTGGGGCAGTTGAGATCACTGAGAAAAGGATGAAAAATAAAGGTGCAAATGAAATGAAGAAAAGTGGAAAAGAAAAGGGGAGGAAATGTTGAGATTCTTGCATTTCAAAATAAGGTAAACTTTTTTCCCCATTGATTTATTCAGACATGTTTGAATACTTAAGTTTCTATTAAAGGAGACAACCAATCAATAATTATTAGTGTATCTGTGTGTTTTAATTAGCAACTGATAATTGTATATTAATAAAATCTTGAAGATTATAAATAAATCAACACTTGGAGTCTGAGGTCAAACTTTACCATAATTTCTAAAAGGTAAGACCTTCATTATTCCAATAAACCAGATGATTTATTGTTGAAATAGGGAGTGCGATAGCTTTTTTGTCTCAAAATTGAATAAATCTAATATTTAATTTAAAAATTAGAATTTTCCCTAGTTTCAGGCACAAAATTCCATGCTGGAATGACAGAACCAGTGATTATTATTAGATCAAATATTTATTCACCAACAGAAACTATTAATGACAACTTACAATTTAGGGCTGTGCTTTTAATGCAGTACCCAAATGAGATATTACCATCTCTTTATATACTGTTCTTAAAGAGGAATTGAAAAGTAGAATTATCTATAAGCTGTAACTGGAAGGCAGAAAATCAATCAATGAACTAATTTTTTTTTTTTTTGGTGAGTCTATTCATTGAAGTTATGTTGCTTTACCTGGTCTTAGCTTGTTAATGCTAACCTAGGATGAAATCATTAGCCTTAACATAGATACTGGTAACTCTGGGCTATGTATTTAGTGGATGCAAATAAAGATACACATAAGTAGCCAATTATCTGAGGAAATGAACCATTAATGGATTAATGTAATTGGAATATATTCTTTTATCAAGAGAGACATTCACTTAAAGTGGTACTGTATTTGCTTTACACATGACTTGTTGCATATGTAATGTAACATATTATCACATATTCCAAACCAAGGACATCCCAGAAGGAGTCAGACTTGAAAAAAAAGCCAGACAGAAATAGAGACAAGCCTGACAAGTAAACCCCTATTTTCTCCTCAGCCCACAAATATTTTGATGCATCATTTACTTGAGCTTCTTTCAGGAAAAAAAAAAAAAAAAAAAAAAAAAAAAAAAAAAAGAAAAAAAAAAAAGAGCCAGAGACACAGTGCACCTGCAGGATTTTGTTTGCCAATCTTCCTTTATAGAAACAGTTTAGTTTGTACCATGGGTTTTAGCAGTGCCATGATACATTTACTGCATAGAATGATTTGATAATGAAAAGAGATTTTTCCAACTATATGTCATTTCCTATAACAAAAAGTACAAAGAAATGTATCATCATTGAAAGGACAAGTATTCCCCATGAAAAAATCCAAACCATTTCTCATCTTTTCTTCCTTTTTATGCCAGGGTTATTTTGAGGGGAAGAAGGAGAATAAAAGTATTTCTGTGAACATTATGGCAACCTTTGTCTGGTTTTTCTGATACTCAAAAAAATACCCAAAATAGATTTTATTTAACACTGCGAGTGAAATGTAGTAAAATTTTAATAGAACAACTATGAGGAAATCAAAGTCCTTGATGAGTTTAATAGAAAAAAAAACTATATAAAGCTATCTTTATATAGATAAAAGCAAAGAGGAGAAGGGAAAGAAATTGCAGATGGCCATGGCTATTCGTCTCAGAGCATGGAGAAGAGATGTATCTCTAAATACCTGGGTTTTGTGTCTTTCAAAAACTTCTGGAAAATATGAGAAAAAATACCTTAAATAGTGTATTTTTAAGCAGGGGTTTTGTATGCAGGAATTGGTACCCATAACATAAAATATTTTACTATTTTAACAGACATTTTGTTGCTACTCCATTTATTAGTAGAATCTGAACTTGTGGCCCAATATGAATTGAAAGACAAATAGCAAAGTCAGGTACTTTACTTTGGTGGGATTGCTACAGCTCCCTCGCAGCTGGAGACTGAAGAAGAAGGCAAAGAAATTGAAATTATTTTCTACAGGCAAATGAGCTAACCCTTCACCAGTCCTGTCAGTGGAAAGTGGAGAGCTCCTCAGCTGCTCTAGACACAACCATCCCATCCTCGAGGTACAGACTCAACTGCTCCTCTTGTGTCAACTCATGTGCAGCTGGCAGTCCTGCCCAGATTCCATCTGTCTTTTGTCCTTCTGTATGAGCATTTGAAATCAAGAACTAAACTTTCATCTGTACACTATATTTCTGAAGAATTTGTTTGATGCTTCTTTGCATATAAATGTGGGGAAATCTGGAGCAAACCCGGCAGAATTCATACTAATACTACTTTCCAAAAAAAGGCAATCTCATATCATGTTAGTGCAAATTTAGAAAGAGTTATCCAAGTTTAAAATGAAAGCCATTTAAACATGTCATTTCAGGACACATATTCCTTGATATAAGGATTTGGATAAATTCTCTATCAATCACATTATAATTTGCTTTCTGTGTCCAAATATCTAAATCTATCTCAGTTATTGTAGACACAAATGCTATATTCAGAACTAGACAGGTAAGTTTTGAGGAGGTATCACATTTTTATGACTCTTCAAAAAAAGTTGATATATTTTATAAATGATGTGTGATTTCTTTCCAGGGAAAATTACTTTACAGTTTAATTTTTTTTTCTGACATTTTCCCCAATAAATAATCAGCTCTTTTCCAACAAGACAGCACACAGTCTGAACCCTGAGCCTGGAGGTTAAGGCACCATCCATTTATCTCTGTTCACATAATATGAATTATTGGTTACTTGCTTTTCATTGTAACTGTGTTATTGGAAAATTATATCCCAAGACATATTTAACACATTTTACTTAATCTCTGCTCACATTTGATTTGCTAAATCCCTTGCAAAGTGTTTTGCCTTATTCTATTGACAAAGCATGGCCTTTTTTACTACTTTTACTGATTTTACTGAAAAGATACTGCAGCTTGATATGGATGATGCTCTTGACATTTACACACATCCCAACTTTATTTATATTGCAGCAAAGTACCTAACTTGTGAAAAGAAGGATGCACATTCAGCAACTTACTCAGTTCCAGACACAGGACTCTTTTACTATCTCTTGAATAATTAGCAACATGAATTCAGATGGAATATACAGTAACTTGACTAACTTTGGGGTATGAAAAAAAAAAGATTAGAATGACAAATAGTCAGACTCCAGGGTCAAATGCTTTGCCAGTAGTTGCATATGTTTATGCCAAAATACATAAAGAAATGTCACTTCAGCACATGAATGATGACAAACACTCCAAGTGGGACTGCACTTCATCAATCATTTCAAATGCACAGATTGGGTTTACCTATATAAACAAAAGCAATAAAACTACTCAAAGCCTCACCTTAAACTATTCAGGCATGACATAAACAGTGTTACTGCACAGTCAATCCCCGTTTTACTTGAGAGGCAGTCAGAAAGCAAGTGACAAACTGATTTATTAAGATTAATAAAGCATGCCCTTAATAAAAATAAAGCCACTAATATTTTGCATAAACATGGGAACTTTGTTTGGGGCTAGAACAGACCAGGATGCATGAAAAGAGGGGATGTGATTAAGAAATCTTTTTGCACTGTTCATCCAGTAGTACCGGGAAGATTTAAAGAGTTTTTGATCACTAAAAGAGTTCCCAGGCACAGAGACTTTCTGCAGACACAAACTGCAAGTCTGAGACCAGAACAAAATGGGTTCTCTTGGGGAAAAAAAAAAAATAAAAAAAAGAAGGTGACTCAGAGGAAGAGCTCTAAGTCAGCAAAACACTGATGGGGCCCTCTCTGGCTGTGTCCCCTGGGTCTCATCAAAACCCCACTGAAGTCAGAGGGAATATTTCTGTTGTCTTCAATGAGATTTGGAGCAAACCCCCTGTGAGGGAAATTTAATTGAATTCCTTAGTATTGATCCTTTCACTTCAGTTGCTCATTTAGCCTTTTTTCTTAAACCTGCACCTGCTTTGTCAAAGGGGAAGGGGAAGGGGAAGGGAAGTGAAGAGAGATGAAGGGAGGTTTTAAAGTTTAAGTATTAAATTAATGTCAGCAATATTTTATATAAATACAATTATGAGACATTTCTAGAATATTATAAATATCCAGTCGATAATTTAAGAACAAGCTAAACAATCGGTTTAAGTGCTACTTTGTAATCTGCCATACTAACAAGAAAGTGGGCTCTGTCTCACATTTTCTCCCACCTTCCTCAGCTTCCCCCTATCTGCATTATGCTCTTTCTCTTTTTTAATTACTGTGTGACAGAATCTGAGCTTTAAACTAAGTTTCTCCCTTTCTTTCTCTTCAGCCAGTCACTGAAGTGTTACATGACCTTGCATACAAACCATTTCCTTAGTCTAATCTAGATAGAATTAGGAAATAATCAAAGCAGGCAACAGTACATGTAGAAAGGTCTCCTTGGTTCAGAAGACGCTGACACAGAAGATTTCTAGCCTCATATCCTAACATAAGCCAGATATTCCTCACTTAGTGGAGACCATCCGACTGTATCACAAGCACAGAAAGACAGGTTAATCTAACTCAGATTTGTAACTTCTTAAACTGATGTTCCATCCCTTCAAAGATACGGAAAAGGCAAGTGATCTCAAATCTTTTTTAACTTGGAGTTACAAAAGTCTGTTTTTCTATGTCACTTTGTCACCGGGTATTGCTTGTCCTCTTTATCCCACACTGAATAATTGCCTCTTTATGCTCCTTGTGTCTGAACTCTCAGGTCTGTGTTCCTTCTCTTGTGTATGTCCAACAGAGTTCATATCCTGGGGTGACCTGGTCATGTCCATTCCTGGCCTGCTCCTTGGGAGTATGCCACTGCCTGGAAAACAACACAGTGAGGGCTGATAAAATAAAACCTCTACCTATAAGTTTCTACCCTCAATTTTCCAGTCAAAGAGCCTGTTTGCTTAAAGGAGAGTGTGCTTCATTGTAGTCTCTAAAAGATTTTTGCTTATCTCCAGCATATTCAGTTTTTCATTTCTGAATGTTAAGATTTCTTTAAATCAGTGAATAATTCTGATTTTTAAAAAATATTTATCCATTAGTACTCTTTAACTTGTTAAGCCATAGAGTACAGCCCATTCTTTTCTGGTCTGTGGCATTCTTCCTTGACCATGACATCACTGAGGGAGTGAAACAAGGTCTGAGTTATAAATAGATAACAAACCCTTGCTGGATCCTGGAGAATAGTTAGTTATTGAGCAATATTTATAAGCAGCCTACAATGAAGTTACTGGGTCACCTCAAATGAGATAGCTCCACTGTAATGACATGAAGGCAGTAATGCAACCTCCTGTCATCTCAGAAAACATCTCAGCACATCCCTTTTATCAATAAGATACTTTGGGAAGTCTCTGAGGTACAGAAAATATGCCCCTATTTTATAAATAGGAAGACTTTGGAAGATCCAGTACTTGCCCTTTATGTCACAGAGTGCTTGTAAACAGCTGGACATCTTGGGGAGTGAGATGCTTTATAGGCACTTCCTTTAACCTCTGTATTCAGCTTCATCTGTCAGTTAGAAGCTGAATTGTGCCACAAGAGTAGCTTTGTTCAGTTTCAGGGACCTTCAATCACTAGCAGTGGTGAGAGCCATGAATGCAAAGGAAAATAAAAAGGAACTTAAGGCATTGACTGCAGCAAGGTCCTCTAAGAGAATTTACCTTTCTATTTAAACATAATTTACTCTTACAAAAAAAAAAAAAATCCAAACCAAAAAACAAAACAACAACAACAAAAAAAAAATCTAACTGGATAGATAATAGTAGCCCATAATCTAATTGATAACCTGTGTGAAGCATCAGGATAACAGTGCCTTTAACACAAGAGCCTCTAGCTCTTTTATTCAGACACACAGCTTGAATGAGGAAGTTTGTGTTTTTCTCAAAAAAAAAAATGCCACGGTATGAAACTAAATTCACAGCTTTTCAGTAGCTCTGAGATTTGAAATACACTACAGACGATAAAATGCCCTGCAAAGGAAAAAAAAGCAAATTAATACCAAAGGGTCGCATAAAATGCAACTACTCTCTGAAAAGAATGCCTCCTTCATCCAGCTCATGCTTCAAACATCCTCCTCACTTAGCATAGCTCAGTTGCTGGTTTTTATAGATTGAGACTGTAGCAGGAACACTGTATACTAGATGGAATTTATTCTTTAATTAGTTCTTATTTAATAGAATGAATTTTAGCAGCATGTTTTGTTTACTGTTTCAATATTCTGAAAGAATACATAGGATTCTATGAAAAAGTAACTAAATCCACATTTTGTTAGACCTGAAGTTTTGACTCATCAAGCTGACAAAATGACAGTTCCAGTGTTAACAAGGAATTTCTTTTATCATCTTAAGACACCTTTTGGTGACTACACTATGATTCTTGTTGTGTATGGCAAACTCTGCAATAACTAGTTATACCTTTGAGAGAACTCCCTAAATCTTTGTAAATTTCTGTGACAGATGACAGACTATTTGGGCCTTGGAGATAAGAAGGGAACAAGTATATAATAGTTTGCATTAAAGTAACAAAAGTCACATTTTTCTGGTTAATGCAGTGATCAGAGCAGTAACTTAGGAGTGCATTTTTGTATTATTTGAAATGTAGCTAACAGAGATATTTTGGCGGTCAGGTAATCCAGGCATCTTCCCCAAAATCTTTCCAAAGTTAATCTCCAGCAGCATGGTTCAGGCAATGTGATGTAAGTGTGATATTAATGCAGGGATAGCCCATAAGACACAGTTTATAGGGTAGATTATATAATATATGTAGGGAAAACATTGCTTTAGGGATAAACCAAAATGCATGTAGAATGGAAGCTGTTCTGGAAAAAGATCTCTAATATTGTTCTTTTGCAATGTTTCTGCTTCTGCCCAATGAGGTTATAAGAGTTGCCAAGTGCTTGTTTTTATTGGAGAGTGCACTCAAAGATTAAGGAAAAAGTATGTTCAACATATCTCAATCTGCCAGTGTAAACATGCAGTGTTTCCTATAGTAATTTCAATTTGTATCATGGGAAGAGGTAGAAGGCTGAACATGTTTAAAAATCAGGTAATTAATCTCCATCCTAAACTTGATCAATATAAAAAAATAGTTAGCTTTATCCTAGGTAAATGGCAGCAATAGATAAGAAGACTTTTACAATTGTTAATTAGCAAGTTTAAAAGCTTTTGGTCATTGTAAAGGCAGAGAAATCAATGTGAAAGCACACCAGATGGGGATCTTTATTTCCTATCAAAGAAAATTTTTTAAAATCCCTCTCTCTCTTGTCAAAAAGGACCACAATAAACTTGAAAAAAATATTTTGCTTTATGAAATTGGCAAAAACCAGAAGGAAAACCCAATTAGTTTGAAAAAACCAAACCAGATTTCCTTTGGGGAAATTAAAAAGTAATTTGGGACTTGCCCAAAAATGTCATCTGGTCTAAAATACAATATTTTGACATGTTTCTCCGTTTTGAAGTCCTTTGTCTTTTTTTTTTATCCTTTTCTTTTTTAAGGTCAACTTTGAAACGCCAAATGCTATTCCAAAAGGAGTAGCTGAAACATATTGCAGTGAAAAAGAGAAAATCTTTCAGCAGATCTGGAAAAAAAAAATAACAAGGGCTTTTTTCCTTTGGAAAACTCACTTTTTGAATTCAATATAAATTCTTGAAAAATTTTGGTCCTGCCAAACATTTTTCAGAAAGTTTTCCATCATAAAACAAGTTTTGAAGTAATAGCTAAAATACAGTGTTCTATTCTCTTGATGCTCTGGTTCATTTTCATCAAAAGCAACTAACTTTCAAATCACTGTACTTGCAAAAGGTTGAGTTAAACTGCACAATAAGCAGCAGATGAACCTGCAGACAGCCTGATGCTGGATCACTCTCCAGGAAGGAACCCCTTGTAAATATCTAACACTGGCAATGTCACTTTTGGGGTGAGATAACTCCAGGTACAGCATTGCTGTGCCACCCTGGACAGCCAGGAGCTACCAGCAGGATCCTGTTGCCAGATCCAGTAAAGGATTTGGAGGCCTGAAGTTTGACTGAACCATGTCAATGGAAGATTGCTTTCAAAAACCTTTGCTTGTGATTACAGGCAATCAGGCTGACCTGGAGGTATCTTTTTGCCTTCTGTACCTACCTGGAGGTACATTTTTCTAAAAAGTTAAAGGTAGCTTTTACATGAGAAAAAAATCCACTTTGAGCATTTGATCACTTCATTGCTTATTCCTTACTTAAATTCTAGTTTTCAAATACAGAAGGGCATCCAAGTCCTCTGTTTTTGTTTCCTTTATTTATTCTTTATTCACTTGACTGAGAACCACAGTGAGGAGGAGTTCAGCTTTGGAGACATCTATGCTTGTGTTTGGAAGGTCTGTACAGCTAATTCCAGACCAGCAACACTTCCAGGAAGTGCAAACCAAGTGGGTGGAGACTGTGAAGAAAAGATAGTGTGTGCCTGTCTGTCTGTCTGTCTGCCCCTAGTTACTCTGCAAGATTTTAAATGCCTGTGAGTTCTGGGAACAGAAACAGTAAGGATGCAGACAACTGGGCTCAGCTGTTGCTGCCCCATGTGTCCCCCCGACCCTCAAATCTGGGATCCAGGAGTGGCACATGCTGCTTCTCATCAGGCAAGAAGGAGGGTGCTGAAGTGCCTTACAGGTGCTTTGGGACAGGAGAGACAGCTGTGTGCACATGTGTGTGGAAGGCAAGGGCTCCTTGGGGAACAAGGGGAAAGAGCAAGGTTATTGCAGCTAGGCAACAATAAATAACTGTTGGGTGAGGCCATTAACCCAGCAATTATTGATGGAACTTCTTTTTTGTATCAAGGCCCACAAAGTCTAAGCCCTGTTCCCTGAGCACTTTGAGGTCCTAAGCAACATGAAGGAATATGTACATTTACCACATATTCAGGGGACCTGAACTGCCATACAGGTGACACCAGTGCTCCAACGCAGCAGCGAGCGCTCAGAGATCCAGCAGAGTAGTGTTGAAAATTTCTTCATACTCTGCTCTCTCCAGAAAATAATAGCACTCATATTCTCAGCATGGCACCTGTATCACCTCTGCTTGAAAATCTTCTGCACACAACTTGCCACAAGCCGTAACACAAGTTTCTAGCAGAGACAGGAATGCAGCTGCAATGGTTTACCTCCCTCTATTTGATAATAAGGTTTCTCTATTATATTTGTTGAGAAGCAGAATTCTATATTTATGCCCTGAACACTTTAACCACAAGACCATTCTTCTTCTGTATAATCTTTGATAAGGGAAAACATTTTTGTGTTTATGTGCTGAACATTTTAATTGACTACTTCCAGCTAACAGAATATTGCATCTTCTCACATGTAGAAGAGATATGTATAATTCCATATGTAATTTTTAATGAAGTCAAAATTAAATAAGACTTCTGATAATTAAAAATAGATACTATATCAAATATATACAAATTAAGCAAAGAATTAATGTAGTAATTTAATCCCCTAGGTGCTGAAATAATAGTACATTTGAATAAAGAAAAAAATATGTGAAAAACATTTGACAACAGTGAGGGTGGCTATTGCACATTCACTTTTCTGTGATTTTATATTTGCCAAGGTGCAGTACCTGATCCAGACTTGGAAAGAGATTCTTTGTTAATCTCTTAGTAAAAATGGGTTGTCAGATGCTCACAATTCTCACCTTTGGGAACTACTGGCTCCTCAATTGTTTGATAATAATTACAAGACCCAAGCTGAATTTTTTTTAAAATTATCTTACTTGAGAGAGCATATTTACTGTCAATATAGTCTTTTCTTTGAATACAGATTTACACATAATTCTCACAGATTTATTTATTTATTTAAATACACAAATATTATTTTTTTTGGCCATATGAGACTGTTATGATCAGTGAAACTTGGTTTAGACCTACAAGCATGCCAAAGTGCTGTGCAGGTTCATATCTTGTTAGGATGGAGTATTGTTCTGTGTATGCCATGCTGAGTTTATCATGAGAGCACTCCAGGTTTATAAAGCTAAAGCTATTCTTAACTGAAAGACTATTTGCAGACAAGTTACATCTGCAAGTGGGAGTGTAAGTTGAGCAAAATACTGCTTTCCAGTCCTTCAGCCATCTCTTCTCTTTAGTAAGTTTACCCATACCCCTCTAACATTGTGAGTTCAGAGAGGTCCACGGGGATGCAGAGCGAGAAAATGTGGAGATCCAAGGTGTCACAAGCTAGTTCTGAATAAGGTGATTATCACTGCTTGGCTGTGTTGCAATGAAGTGTGAAAATTTGATGTACTGGGGTTTCTCTGACTTTTTCTGTACTGTATTTTCCTTCCCAGACTAAGAAGCAGAAAAAAGCCAACATGTACTTTTTTTTTGTTCTGTAAATAGAAAAATAAAACTGACTTTGCTTGAGAAACAGAAATGGTTCAGTTCTTTCCTGTCTGATCCAAAGGTACATCTAAATTTAAATGAGGTGAAGAAAAATAACCTGAGATACACTATCTTTTGTATTTTCCATCATAGAAAAATGAAACCCAGTTCATCCAGTTACAACTAGAAATCCAGATCAGCCCCTGACAATTATTTTCTTTCAAGAAATTATGAATGTAGCGTAATCATTTTATTATCCTGATTAGTGAACTAGAAAAATGGAGAAACAACAGAGGAAATTTTACTGGTTACATTACAGTGCTAAACTAGTGTTGCCAAGAAAACCTAGTCATTCTTCCAGGAAAGATAAAGATGAACAAGAATAAAGGACCAAAAGGAACATTGAACTTCTTCTGGATATTTACTCCCATAAAAATTTCCTGTCTAATCCAGCTCTTACCTAGCTAAGTAAAAGATGTCTGTCATGCAGTGAGTTGCACTAACATCCCTGCTGGTTTTAAAACAGCTGCATAGAAAGTAATTCCATCTACTTGTTTACATTAGGGCGAAAAATAAAGGACCTCTATGGAAAGTTCAAGTACGTTGACCTTGGCTGAAAAATAAATAAGTAAACAAAAACCAAATAGCAATTTCAATGGTGGCCCCACCAATGAGCAGAACTCTGCATGCTGAGGAATGTAAAGCCTTTTCTCTTTGCAAACTGAAGCCTCTACAGAAGTTTACCTTGCAGCATGCAGCCATATCTGATAATATTTCTGGAAGAAATTTCACTCCACACAACTGGGCAAGGTGCATGCATAATTTTATTAATGTATATAGCCAACGTCACCTCAGTGGGCTAGCAACCACCATATTAAATGCATTATGCATTACTTTTCCTCAACCTTTCTGTTCAGAATGAATCATATCTTTACTTCTTAAACTAGATGCCATGATAAAAATCCCTCTCCGGCTCCTTTTGACATCTTTCTTTTGGGATAAGATCAGGACAATTTGACATTATGCAATTTACTGAAATGTACAAATGGTAATCTCTCTTCTTTCCGATGCTGGTGATCAGCCAGTGAACGCAGCTGGGAACCTGACCATGTACTCGAACCCAATTTCTCTGTAGCTTTAGTTATCCATTCAAACACAATGAAATTTTTAACTGAAACTCTTAGTGCTGCTTAAGAATAATTTCATTTCAGCAATAACCAGTAACTAGCCCCACTGCACTTTTGGAGATAATTTTCTCTGATGTCTTCAAATGGGTATGAACTTCCATGAGCTATGCCTCTAAAATTTTTGGCTTAATTTTAAAAATATGTTGTATTAGTTCCTCGCCCCCTCCCCTTCCCTCCACTCCCATTGTGTTAAATACTGAACTTTGATATATATAAGTTCAAGATACTTGTTTCCTTTTTTTTTTTTTTCCCTCTCCCTCAAGTACATTTCTGGGAGATACTTTCACTTGTAGTGCTTTGGAGCTTTGCTCCTTCCTATTTCAGATGCTAATAACTGCTGAAAAGGTTGTTGAAAAGTTTATTTTGCTTTACAGGTGACACAGCTTTGCTTTATCGCTGAATAGAAAATGCACTGATTTCTCTTCACTATACTCTTGCTTCTTGAAGCACATTCTGTATTCAAACCACTTAGACACAGTGGATGCTTCCACAGACACAAGTTGCCCATGTGTGCACAAAGGGTAACTCTTAGCAGAAGAAGCATCCACCATCCATGAGAGGGCAGACAGAAGGTTATACAAGATGCATCTGTGCATCATAGAAAAAGATTCTTGGGAAACCTAAGATATCAGTGGACAAGGTTGTGTTTTTACACTGGCAAGAGTTGTTCAATATCTCCCATTATTTTTGGTACCTACACAGATACATTTCAGACTGCAACAGGAATAAAATAAACCCTGTAATTGATGCTGCATTGTCAATATCACTTGAAATGCAGCCATGTTCACCAGTTACATTTACTTATAATCTTAAGAAATTAACACATTGGCTGAGATGGTAAGAGATCTCTGCATCTCTGGTTGCCCAGAGTTGCGTTCTGTCAGATTTTTAATGTTTCCTAGGATAGAGGATGTGCACCCTCTGGGCAACCAGTTTCTGTGCTCAATTAATCTCATAATCTTCATGTATTTTTGTTTAAATGGAATTTCCTGTCTTTCAGCCTCTGCCCTTTGACTCTTGTTCTGTCACTGGATAACACTGAGAGTGTGGCTTTGCCTTCTTATGTCATCCCAACAGATATTTGTACATATTGATTGGATCCCCCTGAGATTTCTCCATACTGAACATGTCCATCTCTCTGTCTCGTCAAATGTTTCCATTCCTTCAACACTTCTTTGGCCCATCTCTGGATATGCTCCGATATGTCCTTGCCTCCTTTGTACTGGGAAGCCCAGACCTGGGCACAGTGCTCCTGATGTGTCTTATTGGGACATAGGGTGGGAAGGATCACTGCCCTGAGCCTGCTGATGATACTTTGCAATCTGTGGGTTTTTAGGTTTTTAGCTCTCTTTGCTGTAACTGCGCATTGCTTCGTCATGGTCAACCTGTTGCCCACCGGGACTTTCGAGTCTTTTATTGCAAAGTGGCCTTTGAGATGGCATAACCCATCTCCAGGGGCAGGTCATTGCTTTTTCCTTTGCTGAACTTATGAGAGCTTATCAGCCCACTTCTCAAGCCTGTCCAGGTCCTTCTGAATGGTGCACGGACATCTGGTGTATTAACCATCCTCCCTGTTTTGTATCATCTGAAAACTCATTGAGGTTACACTCTGTCCCCATTATGCACATCATTAATGAGGTATTGGCTAGTACTGGCCCAGCATTAACACTTGGAATACATGTGGTTTTAGTGGTTGAACCTTCTCTAGGCTTTGAGGTGCTGATCACAAGCCTCAGATGTACAGCCAACTTTCTTTCCATCTCACTGTCAGCTTTTCTGGATCATGTTTCATCAGTTTATCCATGAGGATGCTTTGGGAGACAGTGTCAAAAGTCTCGCTGAAGTTAAAACAGATGATATAATTTATCCTTTCCTCCTGCTCCAAGCCAGCAATTAGTTGTAAATCTATGCTAGCTACTTCCAATTACCTTCTTGTCCTTTGTGGCCCTAGAAGCACTTTCCAGGAGTAGTTGCTGTTTTGCCTTGCCCAGGATTGAGGTAAGTAGCCTGCAGTCCCCTGAATCTTCTTCTTGCTGTTCCTGAGATAAGAGTGACAAGCTGTACCATAAGCTGTACCTTACTGTTGGGTGTGAAATGCACTTGTTCTGTATTCAATCAAATAATATATAACTAATCCTGACCCACAGATTCTGATCCTTTAGCTTTGTCCTCAGACACTGCTCAGAATCTGCACTGGAATTTATTTAGGTGCTTCTGAAACTGCTGTTGTCAGGTTTTACCTGATGTCAGGCAAGATGGACACCTTTCCATGAATGCTGCTCAGGGCAAAGCCTCCACACACAAGCAGTCAGGGCTGCTCCAGGTCCAACTGGACAGCCAAGGTCTCAGCAGTGCACAGCAACTTTCCCTACTGCACTGGGAGCCATTGCTCCTGATATTTTTCCTCTCTGGAGACTCACAGAAGTTTGATTTTCTTTAGTAAATAATAGAGCATTGTCAAAACAAAGAGGCAGCTTAAAGAAAGGAAGGAATTCACTGGCAATAGTTCCTATTTGTGTGACCTGTAAAAAATTTAGGTCATCTCCAATAACCTCAGAAAGAGAGTACTTGAACTTTAGTTCTACCATTAAAAAACACCAAAGGTTAAAAAAAACCCCAACCACAAAACAAAGCAAAGTTTCTCATTAAAAATCTCTGTTGTTTGGGATGGATTTTGAAAAAAGAGTAATTACATTGACAGACTTTAATTTCTGTTTTTTTGCTCATTGTTTAAAATAACCAAAAGAGAGCTAACAAACAGCAACAACTGAAATACCAAGGGCTGGTTCTGTTTTGACCTAAGGATTTCTGAAGCTTCTATTTCTTTTCCGGAAGAAAGATCTTTCTTTTGGCAGACACTTTTCAGAGAGAGGTTGACCTCCGCTTGTTATCACCATCACTGAAAGGTAGAGAGGTTGCCTTTGTAATAGGCAACCAGACTCCCAAAGGGACTTCTTTGTTTGCTCTCAACTTCCCTGACCGACACAAGGATATCTCCCAGGTGTTAACTCCCCTTAGCTTATCTCTCCTCAAATCTAAGCTATAGTTTAAGGAGTGTATAGCAAGGAACATTACAGAGCACAGTGACCCTTCTCTCTCCCACCACATGCTTTTGCAGGCCAGTGAGTTCTTTCATGTGTACCTTTGAATCTGCAGATATTAGGCACACAAAGTCTGTACAAAAATTAGTCTTCTAAGCTGATATTTCAGCTTTTGACTATTCCATGATTGAATTCTCTTAAAGTTCAAGTGCTAAGGCTTTGATTAATTTATCTTGATTCTTGGCGCTTCACGTCAACTTTGCTGTAGCCCTCTGCAGGCCTGCAGCTCACAGCAGCAGCAGGTACCTACAGCTGTTTGGCCCTTTGAATCTATGGCAAAATCTTTTCCAACAACCGGCCCTTCCAGCTTTGAAGTTTGTGTGGGTCGCGTGCCAAAGCAAGATTATCAACTCTTATAACAAAGCATGTTAGGTTCACAGTGTACACAGGATTATATTGCAAACCTCCTTTTCTGTGACATTTTCCTTCCTCTGGGAATTGTAACTATTGAAGAGACAGTAAAACATCATGGCCATCATGTTCTCCTTTTAGTAAATTATGCAAGGTACAGTGATACATTCAGAAAGAAGAAAGAAACTGAGAAGACTGGAACAAAACTTTGAACCAAAATCAGCTCTAAATTATTTCCATTTTTACTTGTCATAGGGGCAGCTAGCATTTTTCTTTCAATAAATGGAGTAAGGACAGCAACATTTTATGCCTTCTAAAGAGATGCATACAGTATAACTACAGATAATATTTGAAACAGTACTTTGACCAAACAGGTGATAGAAAGGTTGTAAGTATAAACCCCCTTGCTCCACTGAGGTTGGACCTGGCAGTGTATTGATTTGAAAGAGTAGCTCTAAAATTGTGATAAGTAAATCCATCCCACTGAACTGTTCAGCAGCTATCTCCCACCTGGGCCTCTAATTTCATTACAGATGAACAAAGTCAGGTTTCCTGGGATGCAGAAGCCATCCTGGACAGATTGGTAAATGGTCGAGCTGCATTTTCTAATACTTAATACATTTTTTTTATTTATTTTATCCTCACTTTTGGCTTGATTCAAGCCAAAATGTGTCAATGGAAATACATCTATTAGCCAAAAGGTTCAGGACTAGACCTCTGAGAGACTTTTACAATTCAGTGTTTTCAAAAAATGCAGTACGTGGAAGCCACAGGGAGCCTGAAATATTCTTATGACAACTGATAATCTAGAAGAGGAAAAAACTGTAAGGACACTTCACCATTCAGCATAACATACTTTGCTCTGTTAAAATGGAAAGTTATTTTTTTCCTCTGCAAATGAGACAATATGATGGGGAAATTAAATTAAATGGTGATGTTATTCCCCTGGGGCAAAACAATTCTATTCAATAAATTAATTTTACATCAGTAGCTCTTTCCTTTCTTGAAACTGACAGTAATAACCTGACAGCTTAAAGCTTTAATAAACTTCAAGAACTAGGAGACTGTCCTTCCACAAAAAAAAAAAAAAAAGAAAGAAAAAAAAAAAAGAAAAAAAAAGCAGAAAAAAAAAAAAAAGCCAAGTGTATCTCAGGTATTAGAGTCTTTCCTTGTTCACTGTAGCATAAAAGTCCTCTAAATTCAATTCTACTTAGTGTATTATTTGATGAACCAGACCACTTAAGATAGCTTTTGACAGCATGCAGTTTTAGTATCTTAATGCTCCCATTCTTCAGAAGATACTCAAAACCTCAATGACATTTCCCATTAGGTGGCTCTAAGTAAATATTATACGGAAAGGGCAAACACATGGAGGAAAAGTGTTCTGTCTCAGACAGTCCTGTTTTTTAAAAAAGAATAAGTCATTCTGTACAGGCTGCTGTGTGAATTAAGCTAGAAAGCATGAGTTGATATATCCAGTTATCTTCAAGGTTTAGGAGATCTCTCATCACCAGCATCTGAATTTGAAATGAAATACGTTTTAATTTTAAGCATAGCATCCTTCCTTCCTTCCTTCCTTCCTTCCTTCCTTCCTTCCTTCCTCCCTCCCTTCCTTCCTCCCTTTCTTTCTTCCTCCCTCCCTCCCTTCCTTCCTTCCTTCCTTCCTTCCTTCCTTCCTTCCTTCCTTCCTCCCTCCCTTCCTTCCTCCCTTTCTTTCATCCTTTTGTCCTTTCACCCTTCCATCCTTTCGTCCTTTCTTTTGTCTTTCATCCTTCCATCCTTCTGTCGTTCTGCTGGCCCTTCCTTCCTTCCTGTTTTTAGGAAAAATTTCCAAAATTTCCAAAATTTTAAAATGGAAATCATGACAAATGGAATCCATCCACCAATAAACCCGTATGTTCAGAATGGGTGACTGTAGCTCAATGTCTTCGCTTTTCTATATGAGATCTTGAGCAGATGCTGCTATGTCTTCTAAATAACCGCAAGGGGAAATAAAGGACTTTGACTTTCTTCCTCCCTCTTTTTAATTCTTGAAGTCAGCCTGCAAGTGCAAATATTAACCCCCAACCCCAGAATAAGTCATCTCTTTTATCATTCCTCTCATAAAAACTTTATGTTTCTCCGAAAGTATTTTACAACTGTGACAGAAAGCACTGTGACGGATTCCGGTAGGAGACGACCAGGAGAAAGGCTGGGAAATCAGCCAGAGATTAAGAATGATTCCCCTTTTGCACCCACTCGAGTGTATGACATCATCCCTTGTACTGCCATGCCTCCATACAAAGGCTTGGGATAACAAGCTAAACATATTGTGCCAAATATATTTGCTATTATTACAATTTGTCATTTGGGTATGATTCTGATAAATGATTTGTAAATGCAAAAAGGCCATTAAATGGAATAACAGGGAGTTACTCAATTCTTCAGCTGCACAGAGTAGTTCCAATTAGAGTCTGAAGGAGGAATATTGCCTTTCTATCAGTCAAGCCTGTGACACAACACATATCCTCGAGGTCATGGGTCCTGGATACCCAAAGATGCTACTTGTATTTGGAAATAGATTATAGAGGTTTGTTAATCAGTAAAAATAAAAATTCATTGGGTGGTTGGGCAGAAAGGCAGAAAGGGCACTTAAATAGCCTAAACTCAAGGCCTTAGAGCACTGTCATTATTCAAAGGACATTTTTGAATACTGAGTAATTAAGTGGAATATTTTTTCGTTATTTCTCAGCACTGGATAAGACAATTACTTTTAAATGTTGAACATAAGTTCAGTTAGGTGAACACTTTGTTTTCCCATGTTCACAACAACTTATTTAAGGATGCAGCAGCCGAACATTAAAAGAAGATGATAGCATAAAAGAGTGCAACTTTAAGGACAGGACATATTTTTGCTGAAGACTGGGACAGGTGTTTGCCATGCCCCCCCTCCCCCTCTTTCCAGCTTCCCCTTCCTCTGCTCTCAGTGAGCCCCACATAAATTTAGGAGACATAGCATCTTACAGAACTAAGGGGTTTGGTCTAAATGCTGAAAGGTACCATGCAAATGCTGTGGATGGGTTAGCATGAAAAGAGGACACTACGGTTTTGGGAGTTTTTGGAAGTTGCTCAGTGCTTTGTCAGATGAGGTCTTGGTAAAGATTTTGTGCAATATAGGACTCTGTTGTCATCATTGTAGTCAGTGGAAACCCTTTCCCCAAGCTGAGCATTGCTGGACTCCTTACAGCTAACTCAGACTTAACTGGCAGTCCTTGCTAAAGTTATGAGGAGGCATGTTTGCATATCTGCAAGTGCAGACATAAAAAGCCAAGAATGGGAATATGTTCTGGTAAATTCTCTATTCAATTCTACTGAAAATATTGATTTAAATTGATTCCCTGCCTCTACTGTTTTTCACTGAAAACAAACAAGAGGTCATTTTTAAGCCCTAAGGCCTATGAGCTTTGGTAATTATGGAAATTTTTTTAAAGACTCAAAAGAGTAAATTGACTATGGTCAGGCAAGTTTATTAAAACCTGTATTAATAATATCCTAAATTCAGCCCTATTACTCAGCAAGTCACTGGATCTGGAGCACGATCTTAGCCATTCTTACAAGGTCACCCAGGTAATTTCCTTTGACATATGGCAGCAATTCGGCCTCCATTTCTTTTCCCACCAGGCTTATTTAACATACATATCAGAGATGTGATTCTTTTATAGTACTATTGGCATAATGATAATGTCTTTATAATAATAGTGATTTTATATTTTATTAAAATCATTAATAGGGAATTACTGCTCCTATGAAAACAGCAAAGAAAAAGAATTAGATGCTTTCATTCTGTAAATTCCATATTTTGGCATCAAAATAGATGCAATTACAATTTATTTTTTAATACACCAAATTTGAAATCAAACTGACCAAATAATTCTGATTGCTTAATGAACATGAGAAAGGTGTATCTTTGACAGTATAAAGTTTATTGTTGATTCCCATTTTCATACCTATTTAAGATGTAGTATTAAGATATATCCATTAAATGTGGAAAAATAATTAGAACATTCTTTATGCATTTTGCTGTCATTAGCTGTTGGGTTCTTTTAAAACCTGTGTTTTGGAAACACATTTACATCTGAAAGAGTCTAAGTAGAGAAGAACTCTCCAATTTCCCTCAACTTCTCTACTGATGTGCCTGACGATCCTCAAGAGGCAGCTTGGTTTTGCCCTGCAGATACCCTCCATTCCTCAGGTTTACAATCTCCCTCCAACAGTAAGTGTTTCTTCTCAGCTTTCAGGACCAAAAAAGCAGTTTTTCCCTTTCTCACTGGATGTTTTGTGAGGTCCAGCATCTTCATCTCCCAGTACTGAATCCACTCTTCACATGATCACTGATTGTCCTATTGGATGAGGAACAAAGGCTTTGTGGAGATTGCAGGCCCATTAAAGAAGTAGTGGGCTGAGGCTGGAAGAGCTGATGTCTTGACAGTGTGAGAAAGAGAGGGAAGATATACCCATATAAATGTTTTAAGAGCTGATGTTTCATGAAAAGTTCATGAAATTAAAATGTTTCATGCTGATGACCTGAAGCTGCGGGAAGTGACTGATACACCTGAAGGCTGCGCTGGCATTAAGCAGGACCTCGGGGTGGAGAGTTGGGCAGAGAGAAACTTAATGAGGTTCAGCATGGGCAAGTGTAGGGTCCTGCACCTGGGGAGGGATAACCCCAAATACCACTACACGTTGGGGGCTGACCTCCTACAGAGCAGCTCTGCAGAGGAGGACTTGGCAGTCTTGGTGGATGACAAGATGACCATAAGCTGGCAGCACCCTTGTGGCCAGGAGGGCCAAAGGTGTCCTGAGGTGCATTGGGAAACGTGTCCAGCAGGTAGAGGAAGGTGATCCTGCCCCTCTACTTGACTCTAGTAAGGCTACATCTGGAATGCTGTGTCCAGTTCTGGGCTCCTCTGTACATGGAAGACAAGGAGCTACTGGAGAGAATCCAGTGTAAGACCAAAAAATGATGAGTCTGGAGCATGTCTCTTATGAGGAAAGACAGAGGGAACTAGGCTGGTTTAGTGGTGCCCAGTGAAAGGATGAGGAGCAATGGCCATGAACTAAAACTCAAGAAATTCCACCTCAACATGAGGAAACTTTACATTGAGGGTGGCAGAGCCCTGGAACAGGCTGCCCAGGGAGGTCGTGCACTTTCCTCCCCAGAGTTCCCTCTCTAAAGACATTCAAAACCCACCTGGAGGTGTTCCCATGTAACCTGCTCCAGATGACCCTGCCTTGGCAGAGGGTTGGACTGGAGGATCAATCCCCAGAGTTCCCTTCCAATCCTAAGAATTCTGTGATTCTGTAACTCCAAAGAGCATTCTCATTACACATACACACACACACACACACACACAGAGTCACTCTCACACCAACTGAGTCACTCTCACACACAGATTCTGTCCAAGGAACACATTACCATTAGGTCCTTGAAATAGAGATGAAACAGGGAGAAAAGGATGTTTACTCTTACTGGGTGGGATTCATCTCACTCACCTTTAGATGTCTAAAAATTATTCATCTAAGTTAGTCAACTGTGACTACCCTCAAATCACAGGTAGCAGAGAGAAATAGGTGTACCTGAAATACATTCATCCTTCCTACCTTAAAAGAAGATGAATTGCTCTTTGGAATTACCTGCTTCTCTCCATTGATTATACAGGACAACATGAAGTAAATAACTCAGACAACAGATTTCTAGACACCTGAAAGTTAGGAACTATGAATCTCTTCCTTTATTTAGCCCTGAGAAGGACTGAATTTCACTCTCTGAACTTTGAATGAAAATGGTACCTGAGGTCTGGTTGCATTTCAGTCAAAGATTTTCCAGTAATTGCTGTTAAATTAAAATTTGAGATGTTTCATGTATAAATTACTAAAAATAAATAAAATAAATAATTGAGGGGAGTACAAAACAGAACTACTACCCCCGGAAAACCCTGTGCAGTGAAAAATCTTTCCAGATTTAGTGTTCTAGATTAGCTAATTCACTAATAATAAGAGTAGTACTTCACAGCTCTAAAATGATCTAAAAGTAATTGATTCCATAAGTCTTAGGACTTTGAAAGTCCTTGAAAGATTTGAATTAAAAATGAACTATTTTTGACTGTGATAAAAATATGGTTCTGACTATATTCCCAAAGTGTGTGCATTGAATTTAGTTTTCAAGATTGGTTAGGGTAGAACTTTTTTTTCTTCTGAATTAGAGTCATAAATTGAGAAAAAAAAAGGTACCATCATTCTGATCAGTATCTTCGTGGTAACAGTATTTCATGAGGGTATAAAAGACCATTGCTCAGTTTCTTTTTTGAATTGGATGGATTTAAATAACAGCTTTCATGAAAGGCTTCAAATCCTAATGCTATAAGGTGCATGGGAGAAAGTTAATTTTTAAGGATGGTTACTGCAACTGAATTAATCATTGGGCTGGAATGCCAAAATGAATGTCTCAGAATTCCTCCACTTCATTAAAAATGTGTTTAAATCTTAGTCTACAAATGCTAATCCATAGACATGGCAGCATTTATTCTGATTTTTACAATGTGTGGTTCCACTCTCATTTTTGTATCTTACCTTATTAAAAAAAGAGAAACAAAGCATCCAAGTGAAATATATGTATGTTTCTATATATAAAAGTACCCACTAACTATTGACTGTAAGGTTTTGTGCTGAGCCTATTCAATCACAAATTATTACAAAGAAATAATGCACCTCAACAGAATCTGGATGTTGAAATCTGTGCACTGAGACATGTCCAGAAAGAATAATTTGAGGGGTTTTGTTTGCTAAAGCTTTTTGTTTATTTACTGTTTTTACTGGATAAAGAGGATCTTCTGTTGGTTATTTTGGAAACATTTAGTCAAAGAGGAACATTTGGCAGCAAAAACTCACTCTAAATTTATCAATATATATATTTGGACAAACATTTCCAGATGGTTTTCTGGGTCTTGGACTTTCACAAAGCTACACAAAACAAACACTTGTCTTTATGAAATATGCTAGCTATGAAAGGTTATTTTTTCCAGTCACTGCAGTGATGTTTTTAGTCAATCTTGATCTGGTAAAACGGAAAAAAAAATCCCTCCAACAAGCTGAACTTACACTATTTAGTGTTTAAACACAGCAGGGAGGCAAGTCTGTCCCAGGTATTTGGAGTTTTTAAGGGCTCTGCAGTGTATCAGAACATATACATGTAACAGACATGATAGCTCCTGACTGCTTCCTCTTGAAGGTACAACATGAGCACACGAGGACACAAGGACACAAGCACTGGCAAGACAGGACTAATTCTAGAATGCAATTTGGTGTGCTTTAAAAGTTTAGAACTGTGTAAAGACTTATAGACAAAATAAGTCTCTTCAAAGCTGTGTAGTCTGATGATTTCAAAAGACAAGTTTTCCTGGAGAACCTCCCTAAGTTTTTGTAAATTGATGCAACTATTAAATGCCTCTTTTAACCCCTTCATATAGGCTCAGATGCAGGTAAAAGATGAAGTTCAGCTTTCACACGCTAAAAATCCACTGAGTTAAGATGGGAAAAGTTTTAAGTCTGGTCTTGGTGCTATATTGGGAAAGGAAGGATCTGAGTACTTGCTTGAGTTTTTGTGCTAGTGAGGTTTATTTTTGGTTTTTGTCATTGCCAGTTCTATATTTTTCCAAAGTAATTTGGTCAAGTGGCTTTGTAGTGAAGTGCAAACTATAGATGATGGGGATCAGTTGAAATAACAGTTCAAAATCTTTGACCTTTTTTCTTAGAAAATAACATAATCTGAGGGAAAAGAATGCCACACAACCCCTCTGAAAATCTTAAAACCACAAGTCTTTTATGAAGAGTCACTTTTTGCAGGTAGATCTCTGGAAGAGACAGCTGATCCTTGTGTACGGACATATTCTTAACATGGTAGTCCTTCAGATGCAATTCCTATCAATTAGATTCTATAAGAAGCTTCAAACTGAAAATCAAATGTAAGCCTTCGAAGACCAAATTTACCCTGAATTTATTGATTTTGTTCTCTGCTTGCATGAGAATCTTAATCAACATTTTTTTAAACCTTATATTTAATTTTGCTTTCTCCTCCAAAAAGTAGAAGCAAGTGGAAGTTAACATTAGTTAGAATATATATGATGTGTAACCTATCAAGATAAATTTTTAGTAATTTTCTTGTCTAGTTATCCATTCTCCATGTCTGAGTTGTATGTTCTCATATATAGGTAGTAATGAGATTACTGTTAAAGAGGATAAAGTTGGCATCAGTCCCTGCAGCTCTCTAGGGCTGTCTATGTGATTTTGGAACCCCTGTGACATGAACTTGGATGCTTTGACTCACCACTGAGAGCAAAACACTTCATCATTAATCTGTTGGGAGGAATTAGAGATGGCAGACATCTGGACAAACTGAACAACAGTGTGGATGAATTTGCAGGAATCAAGTTTACTGACTTAAAAATAAAGTTTATGCTTTAAAGACTTATAGGGAGAAGCACCTTTCCTGATCAAGTGAAGTTCATGTGGTTTTCATGATCAGTGGGTATGATACAAGGAGTGCAACTGCAAAGCTCTTCCACATCTCTCCAGCAGCCTGTCTTATCACACTCTGTTATGCCACTCAAGGGCTTGACCTTTTCTGGTTTCTGGTATTTACTGTACAAAATAATGATGTTTTTACCACCTGGTCACACAACTTCCAGCTCTTTTTCATTCTCCCTACCATCTGTAATATTTCCCAGCTCCTGGTCTATGAAGTCTGTAGTGCATAGTTGAAGAGTAGGCTCTGTTACAGTACATTGCAGTTTTTATTATGCTGATGTTAGAAGTTAAACAGTGAGAACTGAAAAGCTAAGGTTCCTATTTCACTCTGCCAACATACCTTCAGTCTTGTTATCCTTGACTTGAGCTTTTCTTAGCACAAACTATTGATTGTAGCCTGTCATGCTAATTTGTGTTTCTGACATTGAACCGAATATAACAAAATAACAGAACCTTCTTGGTCGAGCCATGAGAAAGAAATTAAACTTGGGTTCTTGACACAATATAATAAAACTGAACTGGTGTCTGGCATAACCTTGTGGGGAAAAAAATCATATATTTTGTTTAAATTTCTTTACATTTTGATTGTAAGGGAGATAATGATGAAACCTACATTGTACTACAAATTGTTTCTTAGGATCAAACTATTAATTGGTAAAAGCTTTGACAGAATGCTCCTATAGAAGTTTAAAGAAGATTAATTAATTTTGATTTCTGAAATTAACCAGTAAATATTGATCACCAGTCCCTTATTTAAGACAAGGAAAAAGTTACAGTTTTAGAAAATGTAGCAGTTTGTGTTTAAAAAAAATCGAGCAAAAATATAGATTTTAAATGAAATCTTTGAAAGCAAAAGTAATGTCATTGCCCTCCTGTTCCTAAAAATATATCAACAATTTAATCTCACTTGGTTGTGCCTACAAGACTAGTTGAGCTTTCAGTCCTTCACTGTACGTATTCATTGTCATTGACTCAAATTTTCAGACAAAAAAATCAGAAGAAGGTTTGAACTCTTTTAAAAAGTGTTCTTAAATTTTGGATAATAGAGTAGGAGGATTTCAGACTGAATTCTCAAACCAAAATAACTACATGGTTCTGGAGCAGATTATAAATTAAGTGTCATTTGAGACTTACTCATTTGGCTCATTTGAGGATGTATGGAGAAGAAATCAGTGGAATTCAAACCTTGTTATTTCCTGGTCTGTGCTGACAATGCTGTCATTACTATGAACACAAGGCTTGTGCTAAAGAAAACATATAATACTGACAGAATTAGCTTTGGATGCCACTTATAAGAACCTCAGGTTCAGGATTTAGAGATTTTTTTTTTTATTACACTGTGTGGATTTCCTTTGATACTGTGCTAAAAATCCCAAAGATATTTTCTGTAGCTTTGAACTGATTTCAATCACTTTTAAATTCATATTTAGCAACTATTTTTGGTAAATAAAATCCAAAGAAATTAGCAAAAATAACAATTAATGAGAACTAACTTAGAGAATAATGGTTGAAGTAAAGCTACAAAAACATAAAGATGGTCAGGGCAAAGGGAAAAGGAAAAAAATATAATTTGCAAACTTAAAATTACACTAGATTTTTTTCTTCTGATTTAAGATTGAATCAAGGAATATATTGTGATCTTTTACAATCATGAGTGAAATTTTCCCTCCAAAAGTTATCTCATCCATTTTTCTTCTGGAGCTACTTGCACAAATGGCTTCTCACAAGTGTGAGAAATGGGCTCAAACTTACTGGCCCACATCACTGAAATAGGTGGAAAAAAACCTGAGAGCAAATGCATCTGTTGTCTTCATGCCTGGACATGAGCTGTCTGAGGACATGAGCTTAAGTAACAAAACTCTAAAACCTAACACTGATTACACTAATCCTCCTGAAATCCATGCAGACTTACCTAGCATCCTGCATATGTTTCAAATAAAACAGTGAAATGAGAAAACTTTAGGCTTGCCAATCCTGTAATATATTTAGGTGCATTTCCCAATACCTCTGATCTTTCAGAAGAAAAAAAAAATCACCTTCTTGACACATCAAAAAGGAACACAACACCAAAGCAACGACATGTTTGATTCTGAGACGTGTGTTGTGTTTACTTGGATTTTGTAAAAGACTTAGTGACTGATGGGGAAGAAATTAAAATATATAGGATGAGCATTTGCAGGTGTGATCACTTGAACTGTAGTAAAAACCTATGGCTCTCTAGTAGAGAGAGGTGGCTATAGAGAGCAGTACGTCACCAAAACCATCGGTCAGGGACATAGATCTGTTTGCATGTGTGGGTCTCTGAGTGTGAGGCAACTGGGACACCAGGCCAACCAGGGACCAGATACTGCTTAAACCAAGTGTTTAAGGCCAGTTGCTAGAGAGATCCTCTTTGTGTGTGTGTGTGTGGATGTGTGTCTGTCTGTCTGTCTGTGAGTGAGGGGCTCTGTACTAGCTATTGGATTGGGGCTGTGGTCCCAGGGGTCTCATATGTTCAGAAGCCAGCAACTGAGTCGACTGGGACCCAGTGGCAGCTACCAGACAGACTCTCTGCTGTAGTGTACCATACTGCCTGCATTCATATGTAGTTTTCAGTGCCTTTCTTTCTGCTCATCCAGAGAGGAGAGCAGGATGAGGTCACCAGCGCTGTTTGTGATTGCATGAGGGCAATGTTCTCTGTCTGGGATGGTCCATGTGGCTGTGTGTGTACTTATATATGCACTGGGTGTAAGTGTGTGTGTGTATCCACTGGGAATACGTGCTCAGACTTGCTACTGGCTGGACCTGGGGGCAGAGAGCTCACCTCTCCCTTATCAGCTTGCTGGGTGCACTAACCCCACACACTGTGGTGGCTCTGCTCCTCATACAGACCCTGCAGCGAGAGTGCCTGAGGTTAAGTGGAATAAATTATGAGCCTGAAGTTATAAAACGTAGTGGCTGACTGCAAAAATAGCCCTGATATGCACATGCATTTGTTTATCTTTATAATACTTCTTCAAATATAAGTTCTAAATGGTGAAGTCTGACCCATTTCCATTTGGGGTATGTCAAAAGCAGGTGCTATTTATGTACGTGTCCTTATGACAACATTCAATTCCTCAATGAATTTCATTGTTGCCTCTTGTAAAACAGGGATAATGGCATTAATTTCTTTAGGAAAACTCCTCCTCAATATTTTCATTGATATGCTGGACTTAAATTTCCTCAGAAAACTAAAAATACAAAACAAAACAAAACAAAACAAACTATAACTAAAAAAAAAAAAACCCAAACAAACCAAACAAAAAACCACCAAAAAAAACAGACGACAACAACAAAAACCCAAACAAAAAAAAAAAGCAAAGACAACCCTAAAAAACCTATATAATGCTCATCATGTCTAATGTTGCTGCAACAGTTTTCATTTAAAATAAAATAAAAGAAAGAGTAGAATTGACATATCCTTTTCTCACTTGAGTTTTTCACTCCATCTTCTATGCAAGAATCAGTGTGTGTAGCATTTGTTTTGTAATGTATTTCTGTCTGCAGTCATACAGCAATACAGAAGAAGGGAGTTACAGGTTTTTTTCCAGACTACTTTCAAATGATTCTTGGTTCACAAATACTCTACAGATTACAGGTGGAGAAATGTTGCTTGAAAACAGTTTGAGATCTTGTGATGGAAGCAATACATAGGAGCAAAGGAGAAGATAGCTACAAACATCATGGGTGCTTTGGCTATGAATTCACACCCTGTAGGCAAAACCAACCTTGCTTCTTTGGCATAAAAGCATTGTTTTAGTCTCAAAAAAATTTCTTTTTTGTAGCAGCAAAAAGTAAATTTGAAAAATGTGTTATTAAAAATTCTACTGAATTGAACATTAACATTTCTGAAGAAACAAAAAAAAATCCTCTGCAACAAGAAAATACTCAGCATTTTCCTCAGCTCCCTTTGAGATTAGCAGGAGCTTAACCCTATATTTCTGTGGAAGCAGAGGTAGGGCAGAGCTGAAAACTTTCCAAAATTCCCTCTCAACTCTTTCTTTTTCCCATGTGTAGTCCCAAAAGAGAACAAACAAAACAGAAAGGAAGATTCCCAACAGTCTCTGAATTGTTTCCCTGCTTCCTGCCGTTCATGAAGAATTTCTGCATGGCCTCATAAATTCTGTGGTCAGAGACAAATTCCTGGAATTTCTTCCACTGTGGAATCACTGGGGAGCCACAGCATGACAACAGTCTGCTGAGGGATGGTCCACACACAATCAATGGGGAGTTTTGTGTTTGGGAGCTGGTGGCCGAACGTACCCCACAGATCTGCCATAAACTCATTGCTCTGTTGCACCAAAACAGTTTGTTATTTTTAATTACCAGCTGGAACTAATGACTTGTTCTTTGAGATCTTGGTTGTTATATGAGTCATGACATAGTGAGCTAAGTAGAGGACTAGGACAGGAATATTGAAGACCTAAGCTTGGCTTTGCACTTGCTTTTCTCTAACGGTCAAATAAGCAAACAAGTTCTTCTTACATTAAGGAAAAGACAGGGATTGCTATTGGAAGTATTGGTTTACATGATGTCATTACAATCTTAAGCTCATACAAGCATGCACATTTCTACCACTCCTTTTTCTTTTAAGTAGCAAAGCAATGGAAGGGCTTGGAAACAACTCACTTTGGAGAAAGTTTGGGAGATCTGTTTAAGACAGGAGCAGTGGTAAAAACAGTGTGTGTGTGTGTGTGTGTGTGTGTGTGTGTGTGTGTGTGTGTGAAAAAACCTACAACCATAAACACACTTTCTCCTCTCCTCTGTGGCATAAATTATAAAAAATGAAACAAAGAAATTTTTGAAGTCATTAAAAAGGAAATGTTTCAAAGCTTAACAAAAAACTCAGCTATGGAACTCCTTGGGATATTGTTGAACCAAAGTGTTAGCACAAATGGAATGGCATGAATATGATTACAGGTCCACTACAGCTTAACAGCTTTTCTATAAGTGGACAGAAATAAAATGCTTACAGATGAACAGCTAAAACCAAAAGATTCATGCAACACGTTTTTTAAAGACATGATATCTAATTATAGAAATTGTACGCCTTTTTCCTAGGAAGGGAGTGCAGTTTTTGTGTCACAAAGATATAATACTGTAAACACTCTGTAATAATATAATATAATAATATCACATCATATAACATCACACAACAAGCATAGTATCATATAAAAGTCTTTCATGAGTTTTCTAAGGGTTACTGTGAGAAGAAGAATATAATCTTTTAAGGAAGGTTCATCTTTCATACAGACATCACCTCAGAATTTCATTGTTTTAGTTTTCAGTAATGTCAGTCCAAACTGACAGGGAGAGTAGAGACAAGAAACATAATTAGATTAAAATATACTGAAGAGGGGTGGTTCTTCAGAATTCAAAAACCAATACTAAAGACCAGAGATGAGAATCAATACACAATGAAGAATTAGAGAGGCAAGAAATATGGCCAAATAAAAGAGAGGTTTTAAAATCAAAAACTGAGTATTGATGGGGAATAGAAGTCAGATGAGAGAGAAGCGACAAAACAGAATGATTAAGAGAATTGACATGCTTAAAGAAAACAAGGAATTTAATAATTAAAATATCTACTGTCAAAAGAATAAAAAAGGACAAGCGAAAGAAAATAAACGAGTAAAGCAAAAGTCAAATCAAACAAAGGAACTGTGATCAAATAAAAATGGCAGCTGAGTTTGGATTTCTAAAAGTTCAACACAGAGCATTACACTCCTTTTGTCTTCTTGTTTCTTTGTGTTTAATAACACAATCAGAGAAGTCACTTATTTAATTAGAGTCTCTCTTCTTGCCTTCACTACTCACATAATTTCTGTGTTTGGTAAGAATTGCCTATGGGATCTCAAGCAAATCACTTAACTCTTCTCTCACCTCAGCCCCCTCATCAGAAAACAGTGAATATAAAGTGATTCCTTTTCTTCCAAGAGGGTTTTTTTTTTTAAATTCTGTTTTCTTTAGCAACAAACCTTGTTTGAACACCTGATAATTTTTGCAACTGCTCCATGCAAGCCTACGAGCCAGAGGGGCTTTGTTTTCTGTTCTCTGCATTGCTACTCATTTCTTGCATGATTCTGGATAGGTCACTTAACCTCTGTGGGCTTCTGCTTCCCCATTCATACAATGGGATAATACTGACCTACCTCAGAGAGGGATGTGAGGCTAAATTAGTGTTTAGAAAGGGCTGCTGAAGTACAAGGTGTAAAGTATTATTATGCTGAGTGCTTCACCAGTGAGAAACTAACCTCGCGACTGAAAATCAGTTTAATATATGAAGCTCTAGCAGCTAGCATGGATTTGCTGATGAGAAGGGTGGCTGCCCTTGAGAATGGAAAAACACAGTCCCACATGGCTCTGGCCACATTCACTTTGCTTACTCAAGAGCAGACAATGACAGGCAGGGACTGGAGGGGGAAGGAGGAGGGGAGGATTTAAAGTTAATCTTGCCATGCGACTGTGTACAAGAATTACTGTCAGTACAGAAAACTGACACAAGGTAGGGAATGAATCCAAAAGACATAAGCTAAAAATGTGAGCAAGGAAGAAAATTTAATTTTTCTTTTCCTTTTCATTTTTTTTCTCTTTGTTTTATTTGGTGCAGCAATCTAGACCTCCTCCACTGCTCCCTCCCATCCCCCTTCCCCTGGGAAAAAAAGAGGAGAACTCTTATAAACCAGTGCCTCTTTCTCCTGTGAGTAGGGAAATGTTTCAACACTAAGTCACTTAAGTGTAGGTTACTGTGCAGCCATACTGCTCCCTGTGAATGATGTATGGCTATTCAAAGCAGATATTAGACTCTGTGTGCAGATACCACTGTACATATTAGATCGCTCCAAATAAGGATACCTCTGGTGAGGTTGGAAAAAAAGTCACGGCTCAGACATATTTATGGAAAAGAAGATGTATTGAAGTAGCTGAACTAATAGATCAATGCACCAAAGTTTATGGGTACAAGTCAGCTGTCACAGGCATGGTTAAGGGAGTTATAATATTCCAGTGAAGTCCCAAGCTTAAAATAAAACAATAAAAAAAAAAAGATTAAAATTGCTCTGTCACTTAATTGATAGACCAAACCTGAATCAATCACTCCTGATTGCTGGCCAGCTCTCACATTCACCATATGTCTCTGGATTTCTAAACTCAAATATAAATCTTTTCATCACAGGCAGGTTTGAGCACAACAAAACCTTAACAGTGAAATTTCTTTTGAAAAGAAAGGCAGATGAAGAAGCAGAGATTCTTATTCTTCAACTATCATTCATAGAAATAGCTCTCTTGAATCACTGTAGAAAGACAGGTACTTGAAAAGCAAATCTGGCTCTGAATATCGATATGTATTGTAACAGGGACACTCCTTGTAAAAACTACACTGTGTCCTCTGAGCATGTGTGTGATCTCTGTATGAGCTCCATGCTGTACAACCCCCGTACCAAAAGAGGCCATATTACGAGTCATTCAGGAAGAAAATTGAACAGGTCTCTTGTCCTTCCCTTCCTCTGAGCTCCCACAGCATAATCGTATCCCACTCTGTCCCCTCCGAGCAAGTTACTGTCCTTTCTGTCCACTAAAAAGAAAACAAGCAAAATAGATAGTTTCACAGTTTTGACACAGAAAGGGCCATGCACACAGGTTTATGTTCATCCATGCAAATGTACATTCATGTCTGTATGCCTACATACACACACATGCACATATACATATGTGTTGGTATAGATAATGTGTATTTCCATGTGTATTTCTATGTGTATGCAGTGAATACAGTCAAAGTGGCAGTAACCTCTGCTGGGGGTAAGTTGTGAAGAACCAGGAGCAATGGTTAAATGGTCCACAGGGTGGAAGAACCTCTAAAACATGCTCTACTGCTGCAAAATGTGAAACCACAGATAACAGATGGACAAATGGTTCCATACAGTTTTTTCTTAGCCTCACGAAAATAATTTGAGAATAACTGAAATATAACGGTTAGCACAGTACCTGCCATTAAAAATGTGATTTCTGCAGTGCAGTTACGTGTGGAATTACACGGCGATCTCTGATACAGAGAATGCATTCAACACCTTAGAAAAGTAAATTTGATCTGTCAGTAGCAAACTCTTCCTTCTTGTCTTAGCATGCACTGTGCTTCACATCTCTGGTTTTATCAAATTCAACTATTACCCTTGTTGGGCATGTACATATAATAAATGTATATCCATTTATTTCCCTAAAACTTCCCTATGGAAGAGATAGTTACCATATCCTTTATTATGCTATCATATAAGTAGATAATAACCACTCTGTGTGTATAATCTGATATGCAGCAGGCAAACTTTAGGCAGAGATGAAGTAGGCAGCCAAGACCCCTCACCCTCCTATTAGTTTTCCCTCTGCCTAGGCCCTGCAAATCCATGCCAATTGGTGTTCCCACAAAGTCCTGTCATTTATGCAGCAGAGATGATGTGGTGGTGGCACACACCCCCAACATTTCTCCCACCTTGGAGAACCCAGCCTGGCCCCATAGGGCTGCAGCTGGGCTCTTTGCTCTGAGCCTGCCCGCATCATCTTCCTCACTGGGGAAAGGTTAGCCTGCTTTGCTGTAGCTCTGGAGTCTTTGGAGCAGCAAAATTCGAATTTGCAGTAGTGCTGGTAATTTTGAGACACATCCAAATCTACATTTGCAGGTCCAGCGTTATAAGCCATACTGGTGCAAATTTCACACGAATGAAGAAAAAATCATCGGCATTTTCTGTTCTGTTTTTGGAAGCATATTGATCCAGACCTGAGCAATTGCTGTCTTTTTTGTGCATGAGATTCTCCTTAATATACTCAATGAACTTTAATATACAAAAACTTCAGCTGCTAATTCAAGATAATCTAGGTTTTCTCCTGGCAAAATTGAAGTAAATATAAATCACTTCCCCTGTTGATTTTTACAATATTTATTCATGGACCCTTAAGTATGGAGCACTTTGATTAAACAATTTAGCAAAAGCACAGCAAACCCACCTGCTGTATGCAGAACAAGAACTTAGCATCTCCAAGGTTGTTACGAGCTATTATACGTGTATGAAAAAGATATTTTACACTTGCAGCCAGAGATCTGGAAAAGTGACAGCTATACAAATATACATGAGCAAAACACAACGGCATGGGAAATTATCTATTCCCAGCCTTTTCTGTATGCTTTACAAAAGTGGAAAGTTTTTGAGATTATCTACAGTAATTAGGAGTCCCCAGTTGTGTTTACATGGTTAGCAAGTGTAAAATATGATGACCTGCTGAGGATTTGCAAACAGCTAACTTATAATGATGGATCGTGGTGAGAGGACATGTAAGATTTCCCAGACTTCTGCTGGGAATACTTCAAAAATAAAGCACGTTGTTTTCCCTTGGGGTTTATAACGCCTCTTTGACTTAATCAGCTTGCCTTTTTGCTCTCAAGGAGAAATTTCTCCAATTTTACTCATTGGGAGAAATTACAATGTTCACAGTGTTATGGCGGTGGTTTTTTAACTATCTTTTCTCCTGGGAGACATTGGTTAGGGTAACAAATAACTCCCCCATAACATTTGGTTCATTATTTTGTAAGAATACAATGTTTGAGGAGAGGATATTATATTTATATATGTGTGTGTCTATGTATGCATATTATACTTATGTAAGTACATGTTTATGAGCTTTATGTACACAGACACACATATATATATATATGTCTTTATAGATAGATGTCAAATTCAGATAACTTAAAGAAACAAATTACCTTTTATACTAAAAACATATGAATAAATATCTATTTCAAATTGTATTGTCATTAAAGGAAAATTTTGTATTTAATTTATATTCTTACACTGCCCAAGAAAATAGTTCCTTTTCTGCATGATGGGATAATTTATGCAAGCCATGCTCACTTATTTTATACAGTAACATTTGAGCAGAGCTATCAGTGACTATATGTTTGCTCTCGTGGCTCAGAGAAAGCAAGCAGGGAAATGAGTAATGCTTTATTACTGCCAAAACCTGCTCAAAAGTGAAGAATACCCCTAGGCATATTTTGAAATGTTACTGTGGGGTAAGGGGAGCTTTGCATGTCTCCCTAACTGAGCCATATAAAGCAGAGTTGAGAGGTGAAAATGATTCAAGAGAGCTGCTTTGTAGCTTCAGGACAAGCCATTCCCATATTTGCTTATATTTCTGGCTAGTACTAGATGAAAAATGAGAAAAAAATAAGATTCAAACTTTAAAAAAAATTGAAACCAGTTGCAACATTTGACTATAATATTCCATCTACAGTGTCCAGGACACCAGGCTTTTTTAGGCTTCTCAGTTCTGGCACCAGGTAAGTCAGCCAGGATGTGGACTCCACTCTTATATTTTTAGCCAGATACTCCTTTTCCCTCCAAGAAGCTGGAGGTGATGGGCTGTAAACAAAGGGTAAGATTTGTCTCTCCTGGCTTTAGCTGTCTAAAAGTTTAACTGTCACCAAGCTTAAAATAATAATTCAAAGTTCAACTAATCATGCAAGCCCCTTCTATAGTCCATAGAGGCAAATAGAGACCCAAGAGAGGGATTTTATCATATCTGAGATGCACACCTGAGAAAAATTTCTCCTCCTTCTTTGTGCCAGAATTGGAAATGGATCATTCCTTAAATTAGATAGCTAATTTTCTTGTTTAAAGCTAAGTGGAATGAAACTGGGACACAATGTATAGCGTCACATTTTTGATTTTCCATGATTAAACCTCCAGGGAGTACCCAGAGATTTACATTTTCCTTTATATTTTCATCATCTCCTTTTTACACCCCTTGGCCAATTTAGAGCTGAAAACTTACAGGATTTGCTCTTCCCAGTCTGCTACACCTTCCCGGGAACAATTTTGTCATTTTAACTTCCAGCCTGCTGAAATGAAACATTGCTCCAAACCTTTCTTTTTCCACACCAGGACAGTACTTCCTCTTGAGAAATCTGTACATCGTGTGGTATTGAACATTTTTGGTCCTCAGTTTATTTTTCACTCTAATGACTGAGTTTTAATTCACTTTAATTTGTGGTTGGTTATGATGATTAAGGTTCTTCCATTTCACAAGTGGCTAAACTTTATGTTTGTATTGATTACAAATGTAGATTAATACACTATGTTTTTTTTAAACTATTCCAGGTTTCTGACAGGTAGGTAAAAGGTCAGCTAGACAGAAAGGTCTGCTTGGTTTTTATCTTTAGGTTTTTTTCACAGCTTTCATAATATTTTCTTATTTCTGTGTGTGAGGGAAAATATTACAATCTTGATTTTTTTAAAGTGGTACTTAATGCTTCAGGTGTGCTGAAATATCACATACCACTTTTCATCAGGAACTTGCAGATTAACAAATATTGATGAGCTTCTGAAATTCCTATGAGAGTAGTACATGCATGTTATTTAATGAAAGTAAGGCTCAAGGAGGTTTAACACGTATCTTCAGCTTAAAGCTTTCTGAAGTAGATTACTTAATGTTTATGACTTGTGTATATGTCAAAAGATTTCAGAATATATTCTTAGTCACTATCACTGCAAACATACCCTGCATACTCAAGATTTGATTGCATCTTAGTGGAGGGATTGCTAATGTTTCATAAACTGCATTCATACTTTTAACTATCTCTTTCATCATGAAGTGACTCATTGCCTTTAACTTTGTGAGAGGTTCTCTCTTTGATGTTCTTCTCTTATTTTGCATAAATTTGTTTTGCAGTAGTTTCTATCTGTGGTTTTACATTCTGTCATTGTCTGTCTGTTGCATTATTTTTATTACTATTCCAGTGGCACATTTTTGATTTTCCAGTCTCTCCAAACACTAAACTGTTTGCAGGTAGGGGCGTGCCTTCAAAGACTATGAGTAAAGAACAGGGTGCAAACTCTTTTCATATTAATTAACCAAATATACAATTTGGAAAATTGCTTGTATATTATAAGGACTGGGTTCTCATTAAGTAATTTAATAAGCTTTGGCTTTGGTTCCAAGAAGAATCCAGTCCTGAAAAAAACCCCACACTTCCACAGCAGAGGAACCAGTAGCTACAGAAAATACCATAATCACCATTAGGATGTCAGCATCTATCATGAGCATCACTCATTACTGATAGAAGATCAAGAAATATCTATTTTTAGAAGATATTCTTGAATATTCTCCAGTGGACATCTAGATCTCTACAAAAAGTTAAAAATTAATTAGCACTTTTTTGGGATATCTAATCTATTAAATCAAACTAAATGAGGACTATTTGTTTTAGTGTATTTTCTGTCAATCTCTTCTATGTATGTAAATGAGCATGACACTTACTCTCATGGACTGAGCCAATTTGGAAGTTTTAAACAGAAGCAGAATCAGTTTGTGGAAAGCCATATGGTCTCCTTATGATCTGCCATTAAACTAAATAACAGATTTACACCCACAGATACAACAGCAACAGCAAAAAAAAAAAAAAAAATAAAAAAAAAAAAAAAGTAAAACCCCATTTTTCACTTTTAAGTTGTATCTGCTCTGAGGGTCTTACATTTTTATTTTTATGTTTTTTTCCAAAAGTAACAAAGTGCTGTGGAATCCAAGAATGTTATTTGTGTGTCCCTCTTAATTATCAGCAAATGGTTATTATTGAGTGTCCATCAAGACAAAAAAAAAAGATCAGTCAGAAATCAGATTATCAGTTAGCAACCCATAGCTGTAACACATCAAACATTTGGGAATTTCTCACTTCATGACCTTCTATTTCTTCTCAGTTCTTAAAGTGGCTGGAAGATGGAAAGAAGGAATATTCCTAAAATGTCTTAACTGAATATCACGAGGCAAAATAGGAGATCTCATTCTTCCAGTAATTTCTAGTAATTTCATGCAGTAATTTCTGCAATCTTCCCCCTTTGACTCAGAACTGAGGCCAGTGACACGCTTGGGTAAATGCTGTCTCCCTGATGCTCAGCTTTCATATTAGGAAAATACCAGAGTTGGAGATGCCATGATTTTCACTGGTATTTTTTCATGCTGGTTAGCTGTCCGTGTTAATAAAAAAAATGTAGACAGTTTTCCATTTTAATTTGTATGGCTTCTGTTGCCATCCACAAGTTTATCTTCTGTCATAACCTACCCATTATTTTCTTCACATGGTCATGCCAGTGTTCTGTAAACAGGTAACCTCAGAAGCTGAATTCCTGTTTCTCCCCTGGAAATATTCTGTTCAAAAAATTCAAATGTGTTCTGCAATTTTCTAATAACTCTTTTAAGGGTTTATATGTGGAAGTTGTTAACTTCTGTAACAGTATACTATCAAAATTTTCCTTATAGGAAAGTAGAACACTCTACATTTGGTTAACTCTTCCCTGTTTATGAATATTCCTATTTCATTAGTCCATTTTAGCACCACATTGCACTGGGAGCTCAATCTGCACTCTGTTATCTACAATAAACCACAATCTTATTTTGGCGTCACCACATCAATGGCAAGGTCCTTCAGCCTGCATAGACATCCCTCTATAGAACTGCAACTTTGTGATTCCCAGTATTAAGATGGAATTTGTTTTTTGCTGCACAATTCACAAGTCATACTTGGCATGACTGACATCTTTGTCATTATTTACTTCTTTGCCAACCTTTGTGTCACCTGCCAATTTTATCAGCAGCAATTTTATACTTGCTTCCCAGTCCCTGATGAAAATATTGTATGGTGCAAGAGGAAGCACTGATCTCCAAAGCAGCCTGTTAAAACCAGTCCCTCAAACAGCAATTTCATTGACAGCTACCTTTAGAGACCTACCAGTTTCTCACTTTTTAATCCTTATAACATGCATTGCTAATGCTTAATACTAAAGTTCAGCTAGAAGATCATGTGTACCTGAGCTAAAAGCCTTATAAATGTCTACATTTATTTTTATGAGGTAATATGTAATTTTTTCCAAGTTAGATTTGTTTGATAGACTCTATTTCCTATAAAGCCATTCATATCTATTAATTCCTTATTAAATCCCACATAAGTTTTAACAGTATTTTTCCTGAGCTGATGTTAAGCTAATATATTACTATGATATATATAGCTCATGCCAAGCTATACATATGTCAAATAAGGCTGAACTGGAGGACTTGGTAAGAAAATAATCTTTATTTGATAGCTAGTCAGAAGCATATCTCTGGAACTAGAGGGGCCATTTGTATTTTTAGATAGACAGAAAATGTACTCATTGCTCAACCCTTGCTTACCCCTTCAGAGATGATTTAGTGACATCAGAAGTGACTCAGAAAGTGCATCTTTGCTTCAGCCCTTAAACTTCATGAAGAACAGTGGATGATTGCTTCTTTCCAACATCCTAAGCTAACCCCTTCCTTCTCTTCAAGAACCTTAAGAAAGTAAAAGCCCCTCATCCAGTTTTATAATTTGAGGGAAACCTTTGAGGACAGAAATCTTCTGGACTCTAGCTTCCTTTAAGAAAGCTCTGTATCAGAGGATTTACAAGACACTTCCTTCCAAGATTTGTAGTTATTTTCCAGTCTTCAAATATGTTCTGTTAAAACTTTCTTCCTTAAAACCTTTTCCTGTGCTATGGATGAATGATCTTCAAGATTGCATCATTCTTGGTAATTCCTTCTTGCCATTATTTTATGCTTGACAATAGTCAACAAAACTCTGTAGAGCTTTTTAATTGTGTGCTCTGAAAATTTCACAGGCAAAGCGCCAGCCACTTAATTGTGCTAATTATTATTCACGCAATAACGCCTATTAGTCTGCACTTTTTTTAAAGGGGTTCAATCTGCATTCAGATCTTGCTTGCTTGGCAGAATGTCATTATAGCGGCTTTCAAAATCTGGCAATAAGCCTAAGAAGAGTCCATTTTTGCCACTGGGACTGCCTAATCCAGACATCATTATTGATCAAACTGACACATGCCTGCCAAAATGGCTACAAGAAAAACAGGAATCTACACTGCTCCAGTATCTCCAGCCCAAGTCTTCAAAAATTATAGGGACCAAAAGGTAAAATTGTATTTACATGTGAAATCAAACATCTACAAACAGAAGGGTAGAGTTCCAGAATTGCATTTAGTAAGTGTACTTTCAAAGACACACTAGAAGAACACATTAGAAGAAAAACAAGTAAGACCACTGGAAGAATCTGGCTGTTTAAGTCAAGTCCCAGGTCTGCAACTGAAAACAAGATGTTGAATTATCAAACTATAAAGCTTAAACATCTTCTATCCTTCATCAGATATTTACAGATCCACTTCAGATTAATTTGACTATGAAGTAAAGGTACCATTTCAAAAGTAACTGGGAGCATCAAGCTTCTCAAAGAAATGTGATTCCTCAACAATGAAAATTGCAGGAACAACACAGGAACCATTAAGATTTTTCTACGCCATGGTATCAGTGATCATAATGGAGTTCACAATGAATAAAATAATCAACTTGATGGATAAACACAGGGTTATTTGGAAATTCCATGTGACCATTTAATAACATGAAGGACGTGAGATAAGATTTGCTTGTTAGCAGTTAACATATGATGTACATCAGGATGTGGCTCTAAGCAAGGCAGAAAAGTAAAATAGGTGTAGAATGCAGAATGGGGAGGGTTGGAAGGGACCAGAATAGGTCATCTAGTCCAGTGTTCCTGCTCCAGCAGGGTCATCCTGGAGCACGTGGCACAGGATTTTGTTTAGACACAACTGACTATCTTGAATATTTTGAATATCTTTAGTGAGGGAGACTCTACGACCTTTCTGGGCAACCTGTTCCAGTGCTCAGTCACCTGCACAGTACAGAAGCTCTTCTTCATATTCATATGAAACTTCCTGTGCACCAGTTTCGGCCCATTGCCTCTTGCCCCATTGCTTGGCACCACCAAGCTGAGCCTGGCTCCATCCCCTTGGCACCTTCCCTTCAGATAGTGACAGACAGTGATGACTCTCAATTGTCTTCTCTCCAGGCTGAACAAGCCCAGCTCCCTCAGCCTTTCCTCACAAGAGAGATGCTCCACCCTTGCAGCCCTTCACTGAACCCATCTCAGCATTCAGCATTCTGGATGCTCTTATAGTGGGGAGCCCAGTACTGAGTTTTAAGGGGGGACGTCACTCATGACAGACCTCCAACTAGACCCTGTGCCACTGATATTAGCCCCCTGAGATCTGCTGTTCAGCCAGGGCTCACTGTTTGACATACAGAAAGTGCATTTTTTTTCCTCACACATGATGAAACTCTTGTGCAGCCTCCCAATATATCCACTATCCACCTATTAAGGAGATTTTACTGACTGATGCACTGAACTGACCATCCAACAGCTGTAGAACAGAAGGAATGAGGACAATGGAAAACTGAGTTTAGCAATGTTTGATTTCTCTTCCTATATGAATTTAGAAGTCAGGTGTCATGAAAAGGTTCATTCACTGACCTTAAGAAATGTTGATTAAAAAACCAGCACTGAATGGGAAGATAAAATTAAGTTTGAGGAATATGATGAAAAGGAGAAAAGACTTCTTTACCTTTTTGTGACAGAATGAAAAAAAGAGAAAGTAGGGAAATATAGATTTTAGCTGAAGAAGAAATTTGTTGAATGCTAGTATAAACTGGAAAGAAGTTAGAAACTTCTGGCCAGTGAGAAGTTCCACAAGCTTCTAGATCCTAAGTGCTCTACAAGCTTCTCCTACCATTAAAAAAAATAATGCATTGATTATAAATACAATTTTTAAAAATTATTGGCCAAGACTTGTCTGCATCCAAATTAATTTTGCAAATCTTAAATTTATACTATATAAATTAATTCAGTGATTTTCCACTTCTGATACAGAATCATATCAGCATACATAAGAGAGACAAGGATGCTGAAACTGAGCAGGATTTTACTGATGAGAACTTTTTCATTGAAAAATGATGATGCATTGAGCTAAATGAGCTTATCAAGTTCAACAAAACTTTGACCAGGGAAAAGCTCTCAATTCTAGAAAAAGCCTGCTGATTAAAACCAGAGAAAGATAAAGACACAAATGATTGCTTGCCACAGAACAGCTACAATATAATGCCTATTGTCTGAAGCATGAGTGTTGCAGAAAATCTCTCATCTTAATTTTCTGTGTGCATTTCTTTTTTCATAAGTGTGAGGTAATAGAGCATAATGATGGAGACACACAGGAATTAGAGAGTTTGGATTTGTGGCAATATTGAAGAGCCAGTGTCATATCCCAGCTCTTGCTCTGTCTTAGCAATGAATAGAAACTCCAAGTTTTCAGATGATACTTGAAAGCAGATGATGCAAATTTTGGTTCAGATAGATACTGACAGATATCCCTTCTCCTTATATACCAAAGTAGAAACAAAATGGAGATGCCATGACATTTTCCAGAAACTGGAACAGACTTTTTCAGTTGGAATTGAAGTAAATTAATTTCTGTGTTTTTCAGCTTCTGAAACTAGTCCTTTCTGTTGCTGTCTTTAGTCTTCTCACACTGCTGATGCATGTTAAGCAGTACTGTGCTTTGCCCCACTTCCAAGAGGGTCAGCAAGCCTCACATGCCCTCATATGGTGTCAGAAATTACCATCTTTTCCTTGCCATTTTTTCACTACCCTGACACTTGTGCTTTACTCCCATTTTGGTTTCCTGGAAGTATAAGTCAAATTAAAAGAAAGAGGGAAACACTGGAAACAAATTTAAAAGAGTAGAGGAAGCTAAGGAGGGAAGTGATGGATCAAAAAAAATCTCCGTAGTAAGCTGCATGTTCTCCTCAACACTCACAGTTATCTATCTACACCACACTTGTCAAAAAAATGGAATAAACCAAAATTTCATTAAACAAATGGTCTAAAATGTTATGACATTTCAAACAGTAATACTTGTTTACACCCTCCTATGGTTTATCCTACTGACACAATGGCACAACTAACCACTGTCAACAAGATAAGGGTCCTGCTTTGAGGACTTCTCTGGTGCTGGCATCAAAGTAGCCTGTGATGTTCTAAATAGTATGACAAGTCATTATATAAACCTTCTAAGTACCAAGGGGATAAAAGCTTGTTTATAATTCACCTCTGTTACTGGTTGCATGAAAATTCAGTTGCCATAGAAGGATCAGCCAATTCTACTTTTTCACACTTGCAGAGTACATGTCAGCAAGGCTACGCGTTGAGTGTCAAGAGTGGGTTTCATTCTATATACGAGACCAAAAGTTTTGCCATCTACCCAGCAGATTTGATAAGATACCAAGTTAAAGGAGGAACTCGCCCTTTATGCGATATTCTCCTGGAACACACTGAAGTGTCAGGAAGGACCTTGCACCATTCCAAAAGCAAAAGGAAAGATTATGCCACCAAGCCTCTTACATCAAAGAAAGCTTGGTGTTATTGACATAATAAGACTGTTGAAAGGAAGAGAGCCTTGTAAGAAGAGGTACCTTTTCTACCAGTTTGTCCCAGTAATCATTGCTTTCTTAGCTGCAGGACTATATATAGCTCTCTATCATTTTGCTTTGAGGATGCTAGGTTTTCATATTTATAAGCTTTTGAAGACTTGTACCCCTAAGCCCCTCTGATTTTCAATGAGACAAAGAAACATATCTGATTTCAAACATAAGATCTGGTTTTCTGTTACATGTGCAACATTGTTAAAAATGTACTTGTGTATCAATGTATGTAGATGAAATCTATACTCCCAAATACCTAACACACTTCAAAAAAGGGAAATTTGATGCTTCTGAAAATATTATTTATGGTGCATTCATAGACTTTTATTTCCTGGTTAAACATTCTTGGCAGTTAAAGGAGAATCTATGTTAAACTTTATATAATTCACATTATCTTAAAAACTATACAGAAAATCTGTGTGTCCCTCTCTCTGGGTGTCCTTGCCTTCTTGCTCTCCTTTGTATTATTACAGCACACTCATTGCACCTTCTCATAAATTAGATCATCCATATCCTAGAGATTGCACTGTGTATCCATGGGAATTTATACAGTGATTAGAACAATGGGGCCCTGATTCTGAACGGTGCCTTTGGGATTTCCTGTGATATCAATTATATACAACACAATCCTGCCCATGAACAGCATTACCCTCCAAGCCACTCAGCTCCAATTGCATGATACTTAAAATTCCTCACCTCATACTCAATGGCCATAAGAAGAGAAGAAAAGAGTAAACAAACAGGAGATGACCTTTATGAGTAAAACATCTAAGCATAAAAAGATTAATCGACCCCCGTCAGCCAGTCATTAAATCAAATAAGAGCTTTTCTTGTACTTTTAAAGCTCAGATTTACAGTCAGGCAAATTGTGTAAAAAGGCTGGTAATACAGTGACGCCCAGTGCCACTGGGCTTTAGAAAGCTGACAGTTGCTGTAAAATAGTCATTAAACAACCTCTAGAAGAGACTCATCAGCAGATGCCCCCAGGTGAAGGAGAGAGAAAGCTGAGAGAATGAAGGAGAATCTAACATCTTAGCATGACTGAATTAAACAGAGCATATTATGCTGATTTTCAGAGTCAGCCCAGTAATTTAATTTTCATAGCAGTTCCTTTGATTGTAGCAACCATTTTATGAAACATTAATAAAACTTCTTTTTTATGTAGCATGCATCCCTTTTCCATTTCATTAAGAGAAAAGACAGGATGTACAAATTTGCTGACCATTAGCTCTGTAAATGACAAAAACAAATGAAAGATTATTTTTAATGCAGTACCACTGTGGTGGGTAGACTATATTTGGCTTCACAATAATTTCAGCACAAATTAGAAGAGACAAACAAACTGTACATGGATTTGTCATATTGTACTGCAATGTCATTTCATAAATCAGAAGAGACTACTATGTGTGTGCATGTGTGCCCATATACTATTTTTATACGTAATTACAGTTAGTAATGATATATTCATTGAAATGGATTCTACTCTTGCTTTTACTGGTACGAATTGCATAATTATTTGGAATTACTATCAACATAAAACTGGTGTAAATGAATAGAAGAGATAATAAATGCAGTTATCTTCTTGGGATAGTGCAATACACATGTTCAAATATATGCCTGCACTCAGCTGTCATTGGCCAAATTACATGTAAGCATGGGAAAAAAAGGCAGAAGTTCTAAAAATTTTCAACAGGGATTTATTCTGCAAGATTTTACAAAATGATTTTACAAAAATATGGGGGGAAAATTAATTTCCCTTTTATATTTTTGTTTCCTTCCATCCTGCCTTTCTGCAACTCCTGCTTTTTCTCTACATATTATAACAAGATTGAAGATATACCTATAAAGAGATGAATGTAAAAATGAATAAGAGAAAGAAAAAAACACAAGGAAAAGAGAAAAAAAGTTGCACTGACTTTACATCTTTCATTTCTGTTGTCCTTTTCTCTTTAAACCAAAATATCCCTCTAGATTTTTGCTTTGGAAAAGCAGACAAACATTTTTTCAGCAAAAATGTCTTCCTTGAAGAAATACTGACACCTCTTTAACCAGAGAAAATACGTTTTGCAGACAGGAAAGACATGTCACAAAAACATGTTCTCATTTGGTTACAAAATCTGTTTCTTTGTTGACTCCCTCATTTAAATGCTGCCTCAAAGTCAGACTCCTATCATAACAAATAGACACAGAAACTCATATGTGGAAATACACACATGTTTATATTTATCTATATGTATATTTATATGTATATTTATTTACATATACAAAACATGTAGTCACAGACAAACTCTGTGTAAAAATAAAGACCATGAAGTGAAGCATTCAAATGACAAGTTTTCTCACATTTAGACCGTCTGCCCATACACGCAGAGACATCAGAGACACAGGATTACATGCCAGTTTTCCCCCTGTGATAACTTAGTTTCAGGAAAGGAAAAAACCAACAACAAAACAGCAAACTAAAAACCTGGCTGGTTAGTGTACAGTCAGTGTTACACTTTTTTTGATATTTATTTTAATGTTCCCTTGTGAAGGAAAAAAATGACTCATTCATCTCACAGCAAGGGACCAGACTCTGAAAGATGCTCTGGAGTTTATTCATAGAAATGAAAGCACCAGTGGGAAACAGCCAGGTCTAATTCAAACTTTTTGTGTGATCTCTATCAGACCACATCCTCCCTCTGTGTCTCAGCTTTTCCTTAGTAAAATATCATTAGCTATATATTGGTTAGACTGTACGGATGGGGTTATCTGATTTCACTTTAGTTTTCCAAAAAAAATCAGGCTTCTTTAAAATTAAAGTACCTGTCGGGAGCCAAAGAAGAGCAACAGATGCTGCAAGAGGGTCTGTTCATTTGCAATGCCATCAGAGCAGAATGCACAGGTTGCTTTTATTCAGTCACTACAGGGAGACTCCAGGCAGCTTTCATGGATCGTGCAGCTGTTTTGGGGGTGTCAGGTGCCTCATGCTCTCTTAGAAGAGCCCTACCCTTGGCTTGCTGCTCCTAGGTTGGCTGTACAGTCCTTGCACAATAGATTCCTCATCTTACTTAGACTTTTGAAAGAGGAAGTCATCTAGCACATATATTTTATTTGCTATTGATTTGGAAAAAGAAATTTCTCTTTCATCCCTATCTTCATCTGTAAAATGAGGGTAATGTTTATCGCTTAGCAAAGCAGCTTTAGATCATCCTGTGACATATATGGTTTCAAGGTGTCATAAACGTCCCATAGATTCATTTTTGTGTACTCAATATTACAGTGATAGCAACTGAATGGACACATAAATTACATTACAAACTGCGGCTGCTTTTTCAGGTTTCATTTTTTTTTCCTTCTAAAAAATATTTTTATGCAATAATAATCTGTGAAAACATGCCAGTAACATGTGGGAAATACTTATTGCATGAAGAACTAGTATACATTCTCTTTGATATTTTTTTCCCTGTAGGATTGTATTCCTGCAAAAATCCTTTTCAGAGTTATTGTCCATTACACAAAAAATATTTTATTGCACCTTTTGTGTGATTTTGTGCAAGAGTGACACAATTTTATATTTTTAAACTTTGTAATATTTTAAGTGGCAGAGTGGATTAATATTCAGTAAAGTGTCCAGCAAGTACACATACAAAATGTTTTAAAGTACCTTCCCCAGAAAGTTCCAGGAGGATTTACATAAAGTTTCTTCATCCAACGTACACAAATAATTCCTCTAATTGCATCAAATGTACTAACCCTTTGCTCCCATTCTAATTGAAGGATTTAATTATGAAGGAAAATCAATACTTCATACTACAGCCTATAAAGTTATTACTTTGAGCATAGAATTTTGCAAGCCACAAAAAGGTTGCAAATTGCAGCACATCACAAATTTTAATGTAGAGGGGAAAGGCAGACTATGGCACCCTCTTTACTGAGAGAATTTTACAAAGATGATTTTGTATTCATCATATCTACTTCTCACAGAAAGAAGTGTAGGCCTTTAGGTGCTATTTTTTCTATTGAAATTATTCTACATGCCACTAAAACAAAGTTTATTTTGTTCGTTGGAGTTTTTTGGTTTTTTTGGTTGTTTTTGCTTTATTTTGGGGTTTTTAATTTTTTTTTTTTCCAGAGAAGGTGTAAAAGCAGACTAATTACCAATATCACAACTAAGCAACTTAAATTTATTAAGAAAAGCTTTTAGCAGAACCTTGAAGGGATGCTTGAAAGTTCCTGGTGCACTGCAGCCACACTGGTCAAAAGAGGAACAACTCCAGTTACAGCAGGCAGAGTTGTAACTAATGAAAAGTGGAAAGAATATGCTGGGTTATTTAATTATGTAGTAATCATTCTTTTCAAAAGGCATTAAAAAAGACAGAAAAAAGGTAAAATGTCCAGAAATTAAGTTATGTGACAGGCTGGGCTGCAGTTTCTCAGAAGTTTAAACTGTACTGCTAGTCAAATAAAAAACCAGATGTTGGCCTCAGTATTTTCTTGCGGTGTTGTTTTTGATTGAAAACTTTGTGAATGTTTGTGATATTGCTGAGAGCCTATTGGCAGATGAGCATCTCTTGCTATAGTCTCCATCATTATTTGCCTGTCTTGTCTATTAACGAGCACTATCATCCCATCGTAAGATGACAGCTGCAACACGTACTCAGGCGCAATAAACAGCTAAATGAGGCGCACAGCAATTTCACTTGTCACCAGAGCCCTCGGCACGACTGGCTGCACAGCTTGATGCATAAATTCATGAGGCTGTTGCATATGATGGAGTATGCCTGGCTGAAAGAGGTGATGGATAGCAGGGCAGCTAAAAATGGCCATCACCTTGACTCTGTCAGGACATTTTTTAAAAGTACCCCATCAGCTCTCTTGCATTCTTTTATGTACACTATCCCCAAGCTATAGGCTTTCAGAAGTACTGATAGCAGACTTTTCCTTACTGACGGTTTTTGGATCTAAAGTCAAGTTTCTTCTTAGGTTCAGTGAATGCAATATATGCTACTAATGTGTAGGGTGAAATGGTCCTCTAATAATTGTTCATTCAACACACAGTGGAGTCATAAGGTTAAACACTAACAACAGAAATTTTCCAGAGTATGTCTAAAATGCTGGTAAAATGCACACATGCACACAGAGACATATATGACAGCAACATTTGTGAAGCCTCGTGCAAAAGTACATTCAATTACAAACACGCATACAAAACTATGCTTTGCAAAAAGCTATAGGAAATGTTCTGGAGTACATTATGGTAATTATACATTATGCAAAATGGATACAGGTTGAAATAACTTGCCATAACATACTGTTAGATCTGAATTAACAACGCATTTTTTAATAAGTCAGTAAAACTGAAGGGAAAATTACAACAGAGAAAAATGGACATATTGCTCTCAGGGTTTCCAAATAAAGCCCAAAACTCAAGTTGCCATAAGCACAGAACTTAATGTCCCAGTGAAATTCCTTGCATCCCCTGTATCTATGTTACTGGAAGCCACCTAAGGAAGACAAATACAAAGGCAACAAAATCAATGAGGCAGTTTCCTGCAAAGCTTCATGCATTAATCTCTATCACACAGAGAAATATACACCACTACAAGGGAAGGAAGTCACTTGTTCTCTAATAAAAGAGAAAACCCTTGGTAATAAGCAATTAATAAAGTTGTCATGATTAGTTATGCAACTATGAATCAATGTTCATGATGAAAATGACCACTCTCATGATTTAACATATCTATGATCTGGTGGTACTGCAAATATCATTACCACGTTGAAGCCTACAGAAACACTGTGGTCATTTTCTTAACATTGTTAATGGCAAATTTTAGCAGAGGTGGTTTCCCTGTCCTGCACACACATATCTGTATATCTGAGTGCAAAGTGTCTCCTCCTGCCTCTTTTCTGCTCTGAAACTCTCTTTTGGGCTTGCCAGCTCTGCCTGGCAGTAGGAGTTTGGACCCTTCCTGCCTGCTGACATCTGCCAGCAGTATCTTGGCACCCAGGAGCAGCTTGAGGTCAGCTACAGCCAGATGCCACTAGGTCTGCTTGCTGCTCAGGTCACCAGTGATGGGAGAAGCCCCTGAGTGGGAAAAGCCCCTGAGTGGGAGCATTCAGTGGCACTTCTGGTCCTTCGAGCTCTTACACCCTGCAGCCACTCATGTGGTCCTCATAGCTCTGGTGTCCAGGCACACACCAAGCAGCAACCTCAAAGTGCAGAGGCACCCCTTGAAGACCTTGAGGTGGAACACTTGCCCCACTGTGTCTTTAATTTCCTCTGCAATCCCTAAAGGGGGCTGGAACTGTTTGCAACACGTTAAGGTGCCATTCTCCCACCCACTGGCTCCTCTTGGGATAGTCAGCAGTTGATGTATCTGGAGTGCAGAGCCTGAATTTCTGAGGTCATGAGTTTTTATTAAATTTAATGGTGCATCTTGGGGAGAAAAAAAAAAAAAAAAAAGCAAAGCCTAAATAGTGATTTAAGTGACTGATTTTCGATATGGCATGCTGCCATCTGGTGGACACCGCTCTGATCTAGCGTTTGACCAGCGCTGTGAGGAGCTGGGGCAAGCAAACAAAGGTCTGCGTGGAGGAGTTTTGAGGTCCTCTGCGGAAGAACCTGGATCCAGTGCCAGTCTTCACTCTGCAAGGAAACCATCTCAGAAAAACCCGGGAGCCCCCACTTCCCCACGACTGCAGTGTGAGACATTGAATCCAGAAAATGTTGGCTTATTTTCATGGAGCCCCTGGGAAAAACAGGAAGAAAAGCCTGTCTTTCACACTGTCAGGAAGGGGAAAAAAAAAAAAGAAAAAAAAGAAAAAAAAAGGCAGCAAAAGAAGCTCTACAGTAAAGCCACACTGAAACTGCAACAGGCTTCTAAGCATGTTCTACTTGTGAGTTGTCTTCTGGCTCACTTGTTCAATCAGAATGATGCTCCTCCTATGGATGAAGTCATGTCCTAGGAGGAAGCACTTAATTAGCACTCAAGAATTTAGATAAAGCTAAAATGAACCCCAAAGAATGAAGCATTTAGGGAAATTTAATTTTAAATTGCACAAAACAGAGTGCCTATATTTTTGCCTTTATCCAGCTTCCATCAGAAGGATATGTGGAAACATGATATTAAGTGATACTGGAATCCAGACCATTTCAAGTGCTAAAGAAAGTGGGACAGTGTTTGGTAGGTCTGGTGAAAGGAGAAGGAAGAGGGAGGGAAAAAAATTAACTGCATATTATCATAGAGGCTGGATGTTTATTCACATTTCTATTTTCCTAGCTTATGCTTTCATGAAAATATAGCAGTGAAGCTTTTATCAGTGCCACATGTACTGTCCTGAATATCAAAGCTCAAGGAAAATGATTCTTCCTTAAATGAATGCAATAGTGCAACACGCAGCCCAAGAGCTGCTGTAATTCAAGAACATCACAAATGCTATGAAAAGGTAACCAGCAAAAGAGACTTGTGTCTCATAGTGTGTGTGTGTGTATCAAGCTCTTTACAAAGCATTCCTACACTTTGTCCTAAACACAGTAATCAAGTTTCCCACTGAGAGACTTGAAGATCAAGACTAGGGGCCAAATTCTGCTCTTATAGTTACATGTTCACCTGTGTAACTGACAGCAGAATTTGCCCTTAGGACTTTAAACTTGATCTGCTATTCGATGGGCAGCTCGTGCACTGATCTGAGCACCAGAGTGATGTGCTCCTGTCAACCTGTGAATCAGAGGAATTGCTGCTCTCACCGAGGAGGAAAAAACCTCCTTGTAAATTGCTCTTGAAATCGCCTCATGTTTCTTTGTAGCAAGGATGGGCAAATTTGAACACAAAATTCAACATAAACTTAAATAATGCTTAGGTATCAGGGAGACAGATGCCATAGAAATACAAGCTGGTTGATGACTAATTGTATTTGCCTTTCATTTAGGACACGCTATGATAAAAGGAGTTAGTGAGGGGAAAAGAGAGAAATTTAAATGAAAAAATGCACGAAGCACACATAAATATGTACATGCTGCATATAAACAAAGCAAATTTAGACCAGCTTCAGCATACTTCTTCACTGGCTAATACAGAAAGTGTGCAGAAAAGAAACTATTCTTTGTAAAACTGACTTCATCCTCTGAAATAAAAAAAAAAAAGATCAATATAGACAGGGCAAAAAGTTTTATTGGCTGAGATTACCTTGCAAAAACTACAGAATTGTCTGTTGAATTCTACATAAGTTAGCAACTTTGTGAAATGGAATATATTTTTTCCAAATTTACTCCTTTGCATAAAATTAGTTAACACTGAGCACGGACTGTCAAAATGTGTCTAGTAGAATGAGAATGTGGGACACTTGGGGAAGGCAGCCGAGTTAATTTTAGTTGTGGATACACTACCCTCAGCAAACCTTGACCCTGTTCAAACAGCACTTGCAATCAAGATTTATTACACTGTGTTATCAAGCCGAGAGCCTGTTCTGTTTATGCAGATATGTAGACTTCTTTCATGATGCCAGGCAGCCTTCCTTGGCTAAAACTTCCCTGGTCCCAGGCTCCTCTCCTTCCCGTGCCTAGCTGTCACATTAGCCCATTGTGGCAGCAGTCACATGAGAGGGAAGTGCTGTTGGCTGATGTTGCCCTCATGCTGCTGTGGAAAATGTGTTAGTTGCAGTCATGCCTAAAGTCATTGTGGTTATGGGGCTGGGCTAGCTCAAGCTATCTGAACTTTCAGATAAACCTAGAAGGTATGAAACTGTCACATGAAAGATGGAGGTGCTCATTTAGTTTGTAAATCGCATGTGATTGCTGCTATAATTTCTTCAATGGGGAAGGATGGCAAGAAGGCTTTCCTACGTAAGTTGGCCCGAAGATAATTTTTGGTAGTCCTTCATGAAAGAATGTGTGATCTTTAAATCAGGGAGGTAAGCATTATTTTTTTCGATGTATTGAAGTAATGTCAATACCTTAGTTACAAACTGCTATTGTCCCTGTGGTGCTGCACTCTGCAGAAACAGACAAGAAAAGCTTCTTTCTCAAGGAAACTGCCTGTCTCCATTTAACAAACAAAATAAAAAAAGACTTTGTGGTAAACAATTTTTTAGGTACATATTTTTTTTTCACTAGGAAAAAAGCTTCTAAAACTCCTTGCAGTGATCAAGTCTGTTCTTGCAAATGTAGAAACAGACCATTTCTTTTGCTCAGACACACTACTGACATCATGGCTTGAATGAGCAAGAAGAGAGAAAAAATATTTTAAAAAATGTTTTTATTGTCTTATTTTATTCTCTATTCATTTGCAAGTTATTCCATTTTCAAGGTCAACTGTTTGATAGAACACTTGGAAGGATATTCCCTGGACATATTTTTGAGAGGAAAAAAATAATCCAGTTTGTAAACAAATGAAATAAAATGTGACAGAAGATGATATCAGACATGCAACATTTGTGACAGATGAAGCTCACAAAGATTGCCCACAGACTTCAGAATGTCTCCTTAGTAATCCCTTTTTCCTCAGGAAAGTCTGCTCCTGGGTTTCCCTGGCCACTTCAGAAGTTCATTCTAGCATCTTCATTGAATCTCTAAGACTAAACTCAGTCAAATTAATGTATTTTAAACTGCTCAAGAGGTTACAATGAGTATCTCACAGAACTTAAACTCTCTTTCTCTTTCCTCTAGTTTTCCTCTCTGCAAACACCCTTATTCCTTTTCCAGTTTCAAAAAATACCCCAATTAAACAGCAACAGTGATAAAAAAGAACAACCCTAAAAAATCCCCATAATTATTCTGCAAATTGCAGAATGGTAGTTGAGGCTCATCTCCTAATAACTTTTCCAATATTTCTCAGCTGCCTCAACAGGTTCTGTCAAAGTCTCATCCAAGTGTTTGATCCTGGAAGTTAAAATTACCTCAGGAATCACCTCTTGCCACCCTCAGACCTAGATCTCCTGAGCCTGGTTTTATTTCTTGTCTACTTGCAACTGCTACGATAAGACCCAAAAAGCTGTGAACACTTTTTCCCACTGTGATAGACAGGAACAAAGCCTTCTTCAGAGAGCAGTGGATGGAAAGTAAATAGGTTCATGAGCTCTGGGAACACTAGCAGTGCTGCAGGCAGGGTAGCAGACAATGTAAAAATAAATACAGTTAAAGAGTGAAAAAAATATATTTACTTTTGCTCCTTTAAGCTTTGAGCTATTTGAGAAGGTTGTGAAGGAGATCCTAGTTCAGAAGGGCACACAAAAAAAATTTACTTTTAGGCTATGCTATTGCCTCACAGATGAAAAGGAGGCAAACTGGATTTCAAAAGATTCACAACAGATGAGTTGTAATCATGAAAAATATGATCCCCAAACCATTAGGAATGAACAAATCATGGTTCTTTCCTAATGATGTGATGGTAAGTATCCAGAGAAGCATAATTTCCACAAACATAAGTAATTTCTCCTATCAGGTTCTCAGTACTTACTAGTAAATCCCAAACAACTAACAGAGTAGCTATAAATTGAAGAGACTTAAGAGAGGCATTTTTTGAGATTTGTCTAAGCTCTCACCTCACTTGTACCAGTAGAGCAAAAGCCACAGTCTATAATACTACAAACAGATCAGTACTGCATATATATATATATATANNNNTTTTTTTGTATTTTTTTTTGTTTTTTGTTTTTTGTTTAATGAATAGTGCCTAGAAGGCACAACAAGAGAACCAACTAGAGAACCAACTACTGCATTAAATCAATATTGTGTCTTGTAAAACACATAACAGCACTAGAAAATAACACATAATCTGAGAAAAACCATGGCCATGATGCATTTCTATCTCTGTGGAATGCTATAGAATGCAAAATATTTGCTTCTTTCTCTTTTCAATTTAAACCCTGCTTTCCTCTGAGATTATGCTCAGAAAGTATTTCAGCTTGAAGAATTAAGATAGAACGCACACATTTCTAGAGGTGTGGACTCTTCAACAAAACAAAAGGAGTCAAGAAAAATTACTTTGAGGCTTTTTGCCCCTCCTCTATCAATGAAATGCACTTAGGCTTGTCCCCAGCCCTCTGTCCAACCTGCACAGCAAAGATGCTGTATTGCCTCAGCAACCCAAGTGGTATATACAGACATTTGCTATAGTTACTTTCTTTCCCCCCATCACTATCTCTTTTCTTTATGAAATATTTTTTACTACATCTAATACTTCTATTAACCAGAGTGGTAGCAAGTTCCTGCAGTTATTTTCCCTTGTGAAAGAATACTGAAATTTTGTAAGGTTTCATTTCCATTTAGGATGAAAATTAAGGCCTTTTGAAGCTTTAGTAAGAGGGAAGATGAATATGAGAAATGTCCCTAAGTACCTCAAGCTCCCATGCCTGTTGTAGGGGAAACTAGATCACCTCACCTCACATAATTTTTGTTTCTTTCTCTGTCTCTCTCTCATGTGCACCTCAGCCTCTGTTCTATGCTATTTTAGGATGGCTCTCTTTCAAAGGGAACTGCAAAATTCTGCATAAATTAACTTTTACTGTCCCAAGAGGTTAAACTTTTGTATCCTCCATTTCAGTAAATAACCAAAGGCTGTTTGGTTGGAGACTCCACCTTGTGTTTATTTTTGCAGAGCAGGTCTGCAACAGGACAGAAAAATCAGGTCAGAGCACTCACCTTCACCTTGTGGAAGATGAAATACAAACTGCCATGGTGAACCAAGAGGCAGAGGAATTGATTTGGCCCCTCTTACATCCCAAGTCAGCAGGACCATTAGATTGTGAGGTACTCTGAGACTGTCCTGTTTTCTGACTGGACTTTCTAGCCTGCATCTCAGAAACCTTTAATAAAAAAAAAAAAAATCATGCCGAACTGGTACACATCAGCAGCACATGCCACTCTTGAAAGACTGGTCCTTCCTTTAGACAATAATTTTTTGGCAAAAAACCCTCCTAATATAGCACAGCTACATGTCCCACATATAAAATCAGTTTAGCCAACCAGTATCTACAGAACCAAAGTCTGACTGACATAAACAAAAAGTTATATCCTCTTCTCTTTCACATAGATTTTATGCTGCACTCATCGCTCTGCTGCTGCCAGCACCATGTCAGTGATGCATATATGAATCAGTACAAACCATTCACAAGTTCTATATTTAAAAGGCTCCGGATGTAGCAGTTCTTCCAGCCTCGTCAGATGTTCGGAGGCGGGTAGGCGTGAAGGGAGGAGAGGGGAAAGGAGTGTTCCGCTTCAAATTCCCACCAGTTTGTTTTGACATCTCCCTTGTACCAAAGTGGCTGGAGCTCACTCAGTGGCTTGCAGAGAGACGTGTGTTGCCAATCTGATATGATGACTCTGCATACACCGCCAAAAATTGTAGTGGATTTTTCATCTCGGATCACAAAGCAAGCTCATGTTTAATTTGGTAGCTACTATCATCCCACCTTTTTTGTGAGACATTGCTGCTTTACATGTGTATCCCTTTTTTATACAAGCAAATGACAGGCAATTTTTTTTCGTATACTTTGCTCAATTATATAAGATTGTCACAAGTATGTAGAGGATGGGGAGAAAGTGAGCTGTTCTGGTGAGACAGCTGACAAAGGAGCAACTCCAGCTCCCCGTACACTCTGGACTCGGCAGAAAGCCCTTCTGTTTTTTCCTGATTCACACTATACGAAGAAAATAAAAAATGTGGCAGTGGGGAAGGGGAGGAACTCAGAGAGGTGGAGGTAAGGAAGCCAGGCAACAGAAGACTAAAATCTTGGCATTACTGCCCTCCATATCAGGGAAATAAGGTGAAGGTTTTGTTCAGATCTCTTCCTCTCTGCCTTCATTTTTGATTTCTACATCGTAGCACACTTCCTTGTCTTGAAGGCATCTGCCCTCCCAGAGCTGGTTCTGTTTTGCTTGTGCCATTATTATAGGCTCGGTGTCTCTGATACATGATTGAGGCCTGACTCATAAATAAGAGCTACTATAAATTTAAACCACTGTCTTGTTTAATCCCCTTTTGCCCACATAGCGAGGAAACTGACTGGAATTTATTGCCTTGCGTATTCTCCCTGATTTATTCAGTCAGAAGCCTGCTTGCATTTTCCTCTATTTGACATTACTTTATATCTCGTAACATAATATATTTTCATTATATTTTAACACACCATGTGGTAAATGCAACCACACTGCAAAATTTTGGGATCTTGCTGCTTGTGCTGTTATTTCTCATGTACAATAATATCCACTACATGATGAAGACCTGACTCATAAACAATAGCTTAGGTCACTGCCTTATTTATTTCCCTGAGCACTCTGGCCAAGGAACTAATGGCCTGGTAATATATCTGACATTTGTATCAGGATACTACGATCTATGCCCCTGCCCAGGAACACGGGCTCATCTGTTGACCCAAGCTATTAGCAAGTATAGGAATCTGCATTAGAACACCGGGAAAGTTGTGCTGACTCAATTCTGTCAGCACAGCCTGTGAATTCTGAGTATGAGAAGCCTGTGTCAACTTCTACACAGGTAGAGGGAAAGAGTGAGAGACCGTCTGAGGAAATCTATGAGAACAAGTAGCTTTGAGAAAAGAGGAGGTATGAAGTGTCACCAGGATAGGAACCAAGTGAGCACACATAATCAGAGAAGCCTACCTCCATATATTGTTTGGTGTGCTTCCAAAATCACAATTGGAGCTGTTCATTTTTTAAAAACTAAATTTTTTCTCCTCAAATTACCTTTTTAGAAGAAGAAAAGGGTGGCAAATTGATTTTCAATGAAAGCAATTTTTTGAATGTTTTTGACTTCCTCACTGAACAAATCAATTTCTGTGCAAAACCCAAAAAGCTAAAGTGACATAGGGTAGGGCAAGAAAAGTTGAGACCCATAATAATTATCAGGCTTTTGAAATTTGTTAGAAGTTTAAAACAAAAGTTAATTTCACCCTTTCTGTTTTAAGGAAGAGTTTCACAGAAAGACATCACTAACAACTTCAGACTCACAGTGTGGGAGAGAGGAGTGTTTTTCAAAAAAGGTACCTTTGCAGCATGGACTAGGCAACCAGTACATTAAGTCCAGGGATTAGAGCACAAGGTGGGCACATCACTGGGTGTAGCACCTGACAGTGCACAGCATTGGGTAGTATTTTGGGAGAGAAGGTTCCAGAAGCCCAACAGCCTGACAAAGAAAGAAAAGCTTGAGCTCACAATAGCCAAGACACCAGTAGCAAGGCCATTCTGAAACTGTGTGATGCATTCACAGCATTCCTAAGGTTAGTCCTGTATTCTCCCTGAATTCCCTATGGGCTTTCACCACAGGGCAGATGAAGCAAATGCCTCTTAAGGTTAATACCCGACATCAAGCTACAGGACAATATTTAGTAATTTCAAGTTTTATTTCAAGTCTTATAAGGTATAGGTGGCTGCCATAGCACTGGCTATTGTTCCTGCAGGTATTCAGAAAGAAAAATTGTTTCAATGATTCTGCAAAAGAAAACAAAGTTTGGTCAGATTTTAGAAGAATGTCAGCACTCATGCATAAAAGATATAAGGTTATGTGCTTTTTTATTTCTTTTTAACCACTTTGTTATCAACCATTTCTATCAAAACTTTTTGCTCTAAACTGCTGAATTAGGCCTGGCTTGGAAGGAGTCAGTTTTCATCAGAGGAACCCTTATGGTGTTGTGCTCTGGATTTGTAACTAAGTGGTGTAGATGTGCTCCAAGGGAATACTTTATATCATATAATGTCATGCCCAGCTATAAAAGGTGAGTGGAGGGACAGTCTGGAGAGATAACAATTGCACAGTGCCTGGCTGGACATCCGTGTATTTGTGGGAGGCAGCGATCAAATGATCGCTTTTGCATATTTTTTAATGATTTTTTTCTTCTTTCTTTGCTTATTAAACTATGTCAAGCCATGAGTTTTTTGCTCTTGCTCATCTGATTCTCTTCCCTGTTCTGCTGGGAGGGCTGGGGGCCTGAGGCACCACACAGCTAAAGGCTCTTTGGTGCTGCTGCATCACAGCTGCATATCTGTTCTACCCCTCTTCTTTCTAATCTGGTTTTGAGGATTCCCTAAACACTTCAGGTCCAACTGGGGGCCAAGGAAAGACAAGCAACTTAATCAGTTTCTTGGTGATATTTTTAATTTTTGTACTCCAGTCATGTTACTTTTAAATGAAAGGACACAAGAACTGTTGTAATTTTTGGTGATTTTATTCCTTTTGCTCTGTTATGACAATGGACTCAAAGACCTGCAGGAGACAGCATGAAAGACATGAAAGAGTTACTGAACCATTTGTTCAAGACATGCTGTCAGCGCTTTCTTTTTTTCTCTGGCCTGATATCAATAAAAGGATGGAAATTGAAAAGACTCCTAACTTACAAGTTCACATGAAAATCTTCCTATACAGGAACTGTAAAAAGTAAGATTAAATACTCCAGGGCCATCTTTTTCAGGAAAGGAAACTGTTTGGGCAGTAGCTGTTCAGACCACCCTGCATCCCTGCATAAATGAGGTCCATGGTATCACAGAGAAACAAGAATTTTCCAGCTCCACTCTTTTGTGAGAAAGGAGAGAGGAATGCAGAGACTGCAAACTGGGAGCAATTTTTTTTGGCTTTTATAACTGTTGATTTATGAAAAAAATATTTTGACCATGATGTGCTGCTATTATCCACCTACTTAAAATTAAAACTTTTCTCAAACACTGCCTCTAGCCACTCTAGAACAAGAATTAAGAGTGAATATCTACAGGGTATGAAGGTGTCATGATCCAATGGCCAATAGCAAAAGAATAGATACTCATTATGGTCAAAAGATCACTTACCTCCACTTCACATCCAGAGGAATCCAGAAACAATGTCTTTTGCTGAACAGATTTTTCTTTATCAAATTGAAAGTTATTTGTGACTGTTTGCACTTTCTTTTGCTTTCTCTCTCTCTTTTTTTTTTTTTTCCCTGCTATGGTGATTATCCTTTTATCTCAAAAAATGCTTCACTATTATCTCCAGTGCAGCGATAGCTCCTGGAGAGTCCAGTGATCATCAATCACCATCTCCCCTGCTGCTCAAATCAACACACACACACTTCTCATGTCCCAATCAGTGTCTGGTCTTGTAGCACTGGGAATGGTTTAGGTCCAGCTATGTCTTTATCAATAACCTATGTTTATATGAACAGGAATAAAACTAATCTGAGTGGTGAACCCTACATTTAAATGTGGTTATTACTGAACACCGAGTCAACAATCAAATGCTATTTTGTTTTCCAAAATATGAATAAAAAAGAGGGGAAGATAAAGAGAAGATAAAAACCAGAGAAAAAAAAATCAAAGAAAATAAATAAACAAATAAAAGAGAGAGAAGAGAAAATGAAAAAAATCTACTTTTTCTGCTTTGAGAATAGCTTTCAAAAGCGTGGGCAATGTTTGAGTGACAGACACTTTTGTTAACACAAGGTACCTACATGCACTGACCTTTCAAAGCAAATGCAAAGGTGTTTGTAATCTTTACAGTCTGAGACCTTCCTAAGGATATGATTTGCAAAGTTGATATTTACACACTTTAAAAACAATAAAAAGTGTTAGTGATTTTTAAAATAGAGATTCTACCAAAGAGTCAATACTGTTTCTAAAGCACACAATTTGTGCATATTTATATTAGCTGTGATAGAATTAGCTTATTTGATACATGGATAGAATGGCCAAAAATCTCAGCAGTGTTTCTTGTGATATTTCCAGTCTTATCTATTAAATGGGTTATTTTCTCCACAGCACAGTTTTATCCTATTACCCATTGTCTATCAGTAAAATATAAAGAAAACAAAGAAACAATATATGTAGTTTTACTAAATAAAGTTAACAATGGGTTAGATCCTGCTGCCTTTGCTAATAATATCAGGTAAAACCTCTTCCTTGGATTTTGCAAATATTTGTGGATGTAATTAACTTAAGCATACAATAAGTCACTCCAAAGTCAGTGCTTAATCAGTCTGAGAGACTTACAAAGGAAATTAGCATTTATGAAATACATTATAAATAGCCTCATTTGCACATAGGGATCCCTAGTAAAATATTTGGTTTTTACATTCTGTATACCCTAAGAAATGGAGAACTATTTTTTCTGTCTGTTCTTTTCATTAAGTATATTTCTTTTCAGGAAAAAAATTTCTAAGCTGTTTGTTAGCTTAGCATTTCACTTATCATACATTTTGTTGAACAGGAGCAAACCAGGCTGAATATATATTTGTTAAAAAGTTTAACCCACTTTTTAAAAGTATTAGTTACTCTAAATAAATTGTTTTCTTTCCAATTCCATTTTATTAATATATTATTATATTATTTAGGCCACACAATTTCACTGCAAAAGATTTGTGAGTGAAAGTATTACACCCGTATGTTCTTTGTAAACTTATACAAAATTAATGACAGTGTATTTTTCAGCATGCCATTCATTTTAAAATTCCAATTATTTCTAATATTTAACTAAGTTAAAGTCTGAAATGGTTGAAAACTGAGAGCTTTATAAATTTGCTTGTCATTGCACAAATTCAGCAGTTATTGACAGAAAGATTCTCAAGATATATCAGTCTTAAAAATATATCTCCACTATATATCCCATCAAGCTAAGGAAGGCACTCGTTGGTTCTCTAGGAAGATTTTGAAATTTTCAATTGGATTTTCACTGTCACAGTCCAGCAAAATAATTATTTAGCCAGGAGACCAATGCTGCCTTCTGCCTTTAAATTTACCAGTCCTTTTATTGAATCACAATATTATCTCAAGCAGATGATTAAACACATTCTAGATATAAGCATTTTATTTTTCCCTGTTGGCTGAGCTCAGGAGGAACATTAGAACTACAGTCATAGTTTCATGCTACTTTATTCTCAACCAATCTAACTTATGCTGACCCATAGGGCACAAAAGAAACATTTTTAAGAAGTGTTAAACATTTTTTCAAAGACCAACATCTGACTTAATGTTTAGATTATAATTTTTGAAGAGATTTCTAAAAAATAAAATTGATATTTCTTTTCCTTTCTTTCAAAATATCTTTTTAATGAATCACAAATCAAAAATCATCTACCTTTTCATACATCTACTTTCTTCCAGACTTAAATAAATATTCCCAATATATTAACACTAGAAACCACAATGTAACCACTTACACTTTTTATATATGATTATTTTAGGAGAGGTTAGAAGTTACATTCACTGCAGAACTTTTACTCCTTTTATAGCTGCATGCCTCAGAGTTTTCATTGCTGTTATGGATTGCTGAGTGTCTTTCCCAGTGTTACTCTTTTCTCTCTTAGCATGGAGACTAGTGTCTATTGATAATGTCTTATCAGACCTAAGTATCTAATGAAAAGTTAGTTTGGGAATCCAAGGTAAAAAAATGGGCTGCTTGGCAACAAGATAATTTTAAGAGAAAGAGTGGGTCATTTAATTGCAACACAGCCAACAGCAATGTAGAAGTCTATTTACACCAGTCTTAATAGAGCAAATTACTGGTTTTGAAATCTGAGGCAGACAGATATAGACTGACATTTTAAGAATAAAAATATTCTCCTATGCTTGCTTTATCTGAGAATTTATTATTCCAAGTACCACTTTAACTATTTGGTTATCCTTAAAAGATGAGACAGTCTTGAGTTGGGGATTTGAAAGGAAGAATTTGAAATGCCCTGTGCTCAGAAAGTGATCACATTTATAAGCAAATTTAAAGGTATTTTATTTCAGAGCAGCTTATTAAAGAGCACTGCTCACTCTGCCTGTGCAAGTAATTGATGGTGTATGAATTGTATGACAGTGCTGGGATGATTCTTTATGAACTGTGCTGATTCTTTGTTAACATACTTACTAAACCACAGAGCAATACACATCTGGGGGGGGTTTTGAGCAAGAAAGCAACAAATACTTCTGATGAATGAAATGAAACTAAAATTATCTTGCAATATATTACAGAATATGGAATATTAAAATAGTAACTGCAAAAAAGAAGAAAATTGGGACAATTTTCCATTTGGTACATTTGTGTGATAGTATTCACATAATTACAGCAACAACTTTCCTTTCCTTGAACGTGGACCAAAAGCATGGTAGGGACATCTCTTCTGATGCATTGCCCTTGACCTTGTGTGTTTCTTAATCGACTCAGAACCTAAATCCTTATAATAATTATAATATGAAATTCAAGTTTTCAGTCATCTATGTATGTCCATACATAGGACAAGATTTGTTTTTGGTTTTTGTTTTTGTTTTTGTTTTTTTTTTCATAAATTTCTTGCTTGTGTAAAAAGGCTGACTTGAGACTATACTGGCCAAAGAAAGTAGAAAACACATTTTTATGTGCCTTTCCTGTAACTCTTGCCATCAAGATAAATCACTATACTCTTCTAGTGCACAGTTTGAAAAGAAAAAATTGCTAAATTTGAAATGTACAAAACTCATGAAGCAAAAGAAGCAGAACTAATATGTAATTTATTTAGATTCAGTTATGATCTTCATGTGAGAGTGAGACATAATAACAGAAAAACCTTCACAGAGGATATGAATGTACCTGTAACACCTACCTCTGAGAAGTGAGTACATCAACAAAGAGGGAAATACATCAATTTTGTTGATAAATTAAGAAGCAAACCACTTCAAACACGAGGCATTTACCTTACGTTTTCTCTACAGATTTTATTTGCAGTATAGATATGGCTAAAATATTACTACTGAGTGTTGGCCAAGCAATTTGTGAGCCTATAAACTTTGATTGATGGATGTTGGGTAGAACAGACCAAAAGATCTTGTACCTGAAGATGATGTACTGAGTGACTCATGATAGTTTACGATGATGTTTAAAATCTTAATAGTACTGCTTGTTTCTGTGCAAGAGCTGATTTTATTACTTGGACCAAAGGCCACTGACATTTTGGTTTCATAAAGCATAAATATATCCATCAGAACAGTTTTATATTCAGAATATGAAAAGCAATAGTTAGGGCTGTGCACAAACACTGCTGAACGGAAGCAAAATACCTTTTTTCTCATGAGAACGCTACGGGATCATGGCAACATGGAGAAATGGGAAGAAGTTGTCAAAGTCTGCTGAGCCTTCAGTAGCAGAACTACATCATGTAGTCTGTAAATGTGTTTTACTAACCCTCAAAAAGCATGGTTTGCCATGATTTACTGTGAACATATTTAATTTGAATTTTGATTAAAGACTTAGGGTTTAGGAAGCTGATGTTTATGAAGAGGAACTCCTCAAGAACAGCAGATTATACTATGGCCAAGCAGAATGAAAGTATTTTAAACCACGTTTTGATTTGATACTCTTTGTTGAAGGGGCCAGTAGTTTGAATCAGCTCCGGGCAGGAAGACTGACAGATTTCCCAAGCAGTCTCTGGAATTCTCTCCATTGAAGGTCATCTATTTTCAAGTTTATATTAAAATTGCAACTTTTTATAGCTGGACATACCACTAAGGCCTCATGACGGTCACTTATGATAGTTGAGGAGCTAAGTCCAAACTGCCAAAACTTCAAGTGGTGAATGCTCTTTAAAGTTTAGCTTTCAGGTCAAAGATTTTTCTCATTTCACATGTATTTTGACACAAACATTGTCTATTGTAGGCATAGGAACAAAGCACTTTTTTTGAAAATTGTGAAAAGCACTTAATTGCTGTAAACAGTAACCGATGCCTCCCCAAAACTGAGGGACTTAAAAGTCTTATTCAAGGCAGGAGATTTAAAATATTTGGATAATTTTCCCACATACCTTTTCTTTTTTTTAAATTTTTTTAACTTCTTCTTTTTAAAAGTCACCATGTGTAAAAATGAGAGATCAAAAGCTATCTCTCTAAAATAAGTAAACCGCTGAATTGGATATGTTCCTTAAGTGATACAACAAAGTGATAGACACTGGACTGCATTGTATACAGTGCTGGCATTTTAAGTAGCTTCATATTGAGAAGTTAATAACCAAATCTTAAAATCTGCTTCTGTGTGGGTACAGAGATGAATAGAGGAAGCAGATAATTTTTCAGAGAGAACCAGAGAGTAAATGCCTTGTCTATCCTTTCTCACAGCAACTCAAAATGTTTCTAAACAAAATAAAGCTAACATGTTTTTTTAGCGTTTGGAGTCACATGTTTATAGATTTTCTGTGGTTCAGTTGCTTAGTGTCCCTGCCCCTCATTAATAGAGATGCTCGCATGTAAAGTCACCACAGACTTTTTGTGAATACAAAGAACCTCAGCCTTAGAAGTGCAAGATGTTCTCAAAATGAGTGATCCACCATAGCCATGGATAGCAGGAAGTGCTTTAAATGTCTTTTAAGAAGAAAAAAAATATTGCAGAATTTCTCCAGGTCTCAAGATGAAATATATTTCCTCCCACTTGATTTCCTCCCAGCTGATTTCTCCTCTCCCTGGATAAAGAAATCTTTAATGTTTCCTTCAGTGACAGGAGCATCACAGGCAAAACACTGTGTGTGTATATGCATCTGTATTTCCAAAAAGAAAAATATCACTACATTTCCTTTAAGATTCTGTTAGAAGTTGTACAGAGCTCAATTCTGAGACCTGTAGAAGTCCATGTTACTAAAATGGTATGCCATGCTTTGAAAATGCACTCCTTCAGTTTTTGCAAATCTGTTTACATGCAGATACAGTTCTTTCCCAAGAAAGAAAACCATGTTGCTTTCTTTCACTGAAATATCACCAGCATACCAAGGTGCCACAGCAGTCATGAATAGTAATGTTGACAGATATGTGGACAGATTATATATAAACATGTACATCCATAACTGTGTGAACAGTGAAGGCTGTGATTTAGTTTTCAATTCCACTAGCAGTGTCCCATCATTCCCATGAGAACCACTGATCACTCAGAGATACATTTTGGGGTGATTGGTCCATTTTTGCAACATCTTGCTATTTTAGAAGTGCCAACAGCATCCCAGTTTGTATAACATGCCTGCAGTTCCTGCTGCATTCTGCTTGTAATGCTGGCCAAAACTTGCTTGTTTTGATATCACTTGTGCTCAGTGGGCAGTCTAATCAGGCTGGTTGATGGCTCCCCTGATTCACATTGCTCCCACTGTGCTCAAGGTTGCAGTATATTAGTCTCAACACAAATATGAACTTAAAAGTATACACAAAGTATTTATTTAGATAGCACATGCAGAATTCACATACTCCCAACAATGACTTTATGACTGTTATGTGAAATATTTAAACACTGAAAGGAAAAGCTATGATATACAGAGAGGGTTCTTGATGAACTTATTCTTTATTGTTATAATACATTAGAATAATTTGTATAAAATGAAGGTGGAAATATTTTATCAGCTATGTTGGTGAGTACATTTATTACACTGAGTTCTTGAAATGAAACATGTTCCCTCCTTTTTAAAATCCCAGTTTAAGTACTCACAGTTCTAACTATTTAGTCCATAAAACATCAGTTTTAAAATTGCTTCCAAGTTCCTGATCCTTTGAAATTCTTTCTTTCTGAGGTTATTCAGTGCTCATTTGCTTTCCATAAATAGAAAAGTGGGGAGGTTAGGTGGGGCTGTGGTTTCTGAGATACAGTGTCATGATGCAAAGGGATAATCAGCAGGGCATGTCGCTACAAAATTTTCTGTATTGCAACATCAGGCAATACTGATACTTCAAAAATCTATAATATAGAACTTTCACAAGTCAGAATTGTCTGCAATATGAGCCTAGAGATTTTTTTGATTGAAATTCCCTAATAAACCTAGCTGATACTAACAAATGCAATGTAATTCACTACATACAGTCACAACATTACCATGTGTTTTACTCTATCCCTTTTACAGTAGTCACGTACTATCTGATTTACTGAGCATAAAAAAAGTATTTTGATTTCCTTCTAATTAACCTCCTCCACCTTATGGCTACTGTCAATGTCACATTGTAATTTTTTTCAGGTATCTCTCAGCCCAAATATATTATTATGGCAGCTGAAGTGCATGGGGCTTGTTCTCAAAACAGTTTCTACCATGTGCACCTCTGAAGAACTGGGCTGTGATCTCTCTGATCAAATTCCTTTTCTGGAATATCATCAGGACATTTTCTAGGGACTGAATGAATTCAGTTCTTCCTGGCCCCAGAGCATAGAACAAAACCACAGCAATGTATATAGGAACAGGACCTATACTTTTGGTGAAAATGCTTTCGTTACTGCAAATGAAAAGGCAATAGAGAAGGAAGTACAGAAAAGTGATAAAAAAGAACCTCTGAAATACTACTTTGAAGGAAATTTTGTTGATATTTTTCAAATGGAGTATCTGGAAAAGCTGTTCTACTGAACTTATATCTACAATAGATATTAACTACATGCATAAAATCTGTATTAAAATGGTGTTAAATTAGCAGGAATTGGGAAGCGCGCAACTTATAATGACATACTGCATTTTATGTGCGCAAAAACAAATGCCTTAGTTGCATACCAACTGATTTTCTTTTACATAAATTTTTACATTTGCTCTCCTCCTCATTCATTCTTTTGTTTCTGTTCCTTTTTCCCCTTAACCAAATAATTCCTCCCCAGTGGAGTTCAGTAGGAATTGAGAGCTCCAACTTGCACTGAATTAAAAGTAGGAGTCTGTTTTATACATTAAACAGTATATAAAAAATGAAACTACACTCAAAACATAGACGTTGTCGGCATGCAATAAGGATTCCCTCATTACTGTGTTGAAATCATCTGTATCTGATCTAGATAAATTCCAATATCCCTATGATAAATTCCTTGTCCCCTAGAAAAGAATACAAAAGACTTGATCTTTCTATTGGCATTTATCTTCTCTGATGTAGAGGCATAAGTCAAGTGCAATAGTCACCAGTGACTTATTATTTCTCTTCTCACAGGTGAAGATGAATGTCATAAGGGAGATAAGCCATCGTGCGCATATATTATATATATAACACTATATATGAATAAGGAGATATTAAACACACTATGAATATTTTCTTTTCCCTTTTTATATTTTTTTACTCATCCTAGACTATCATTAAATAAAATTAAAAGATGCTGTAAGTTTCTCTTGAAATCAAAAGCTTCAGAGGATTCAATATTTCCTTCAGCACTACAGCCTGTCTTCAGTGAAAAAGACATAGCCTTTGTTTCTGTTTGACTGAGAATTGTTTGACAGAGGCACTAGACTGGGACCACAGGCAATGGGCAGAAACTGATATACAGGAGGTTCCACCTGAATATGAGGAAAAATTTCCTTACTGTGCAGGTAACCGAGCACTGGAACAGATTGGCCAGAGAGGGTGTGGAGCCTCCTTTACTGGGGATATTAAAGAACCTTCTGGGCACAATCCTGTGCCAAGTGCTCTAGGATGATCCCGCCTGAGCAGAGAGGTTCAACCAGATGACCCACTCTGGCCCCTTCCAGCCTGGCCTATTCTATGATTTTATGAAATTTATCTACTTGCTCTGTTGAAGATTTCTACTCTCTGATACTTAACTTCCCATGACTCAGTGCTCCATCTTGTAAACATGATATTCATAGCTCTTTCCTCTTTCAGTGCTCTACAAGCACGTTGAAGAAAATCAGGTCAAACAGCATTTTATTAGATGTGTACTTGTCTTGGAAACATATCTGTTATTTGACTGACATTTTAAAATATATCTAGAACCAAAAAACTACTACACCTAAAAAATCTATAACAGTTCAGAAAAAAGCCCAATTTTTTGCATTTATTTATCTATAAAAGTAGCTAAATGCAGAAGCCTAGTAAAGAGCATCAGAACAAAGGAGTCCTAGTATTTTTTAACAAGGAAAGGTTTCTGTCCATAAAGAATAGGATGCCTAATTCATATTCATCCTGCAACCCTCTCAGGTCCTGCTGTAAGATTCTGCCCCCAGCAGCCAGGGGGGCAGATGGCAGGGTTTGGCTGTCAACACTGGTGGTTCAGCTCTGATGTGGTCGTGCTGTGCCACTTCACTCAGGCTGCTGAAAAAGGGCTGTAAGGAAGCCTCCAGAGAGGTGAGAAAGGCAACACTGAAAACAGTGTAGGTTGTTGAGACAAAATCCTACAGGGAAAAAAAATAATAAAAAGACATGGGGAGGCTGTATGTGTCTATAAAGGTCACCCGCGGTCTAGGTCTAAAGGCAGCAGTCTGTACCTTTCTTCCTGGTGTTACATTGCAATTCATCATTTGCCTAGGTTAGCCACAGAGTGCAACTCTTTTCTAGTAGCTCAAACAAAATAAATTCCAGAAGTAAAATTAAAGACCCTGTCTCTTTAGGTGAGCTACACATGTCCTAAACTAAAAAGTGACGTATTCAATCTTCTCACCAGCTTGATAGATTGGCATGTATAATACAGACTAGTAAAAAGTATTGTTGCACATGGACTGTGATATGCATATATATTGAATACGTATTACAACATATAAATATGTCCTTACCTTAATGATTTTAAAGAAAAAAATCTATACATAAGCCATATTATATTGGTGAAAACCACATAATATTTAATATAATAAACAAATAATCCCTTCAGCCTGCAAAATTAAAAAAAAAAACAATCAACATACAGATATATTCCAAAATACACATATAGACTACCAAAGAAGATTGAATGAAGACATTTATTTAAACTATTCACCTGAACTTTAGGGCATTATTTTTTTGAAACGGCTATGGATTAATAAATAAAATCTATCAAATATATGTTATAATGATTTATCCAATGTTTACAGTGAAGGAGAAGGAAAATGTAGCATGTCCTGTGCTTTGCATAGTTACAGGGAGTACTTAGAAAGAATATCATGGAGTAACACCATGTAATGTGAACTTCCTGCCAGTAAATCAAAGCTGTGGATGGCAGACAATGTTCTTCCTTGCTGCATTCATATTTTTCAGAACAAAGCTTCATTATATCTGGTAAATGTGAAATTATTTTCAGAATGTTGTTAGTGTGAAGGATAGACACCGATGCTCTATAATATGTAAAAGTACCATTAAAGTGAAAATCTGGTACCAATAATATATTTGCAGTCAAGGTATTTTCTGATGACAACACATTAGAAATATACAGCTGGCTTAAAGAAGACATTAATATCTTTGTACAGGTAAATAAGTCCATGCACCTCAGAATGAATGCAGGCACTGCTGGCCAACACTTTCCTATACCACTTTGAAAACATTTGGGTTGCATATCTAATATGCACAATACTGAGGGAGGTACCCATGACACTGACTACTCGGATTGAAGTCTTTCAAAACAGGAAAGTCACCCGACTTTCAGCAGTTCATAGACTTTTTATGTTTCAAATCCACTGTCACAATTATCTTGTGACACAAAATACAAATTTTCACCCAATTCTTGTTGCATCAGAACTAACACCTTGTGGATGAACTGTAACATCTCTTTCCAAAGGATGCACAAACTTAATTTAAAACAGTAAGACACTGTCAAGCAAATCCTTTGGCAATACATGCAACTATCTAATGACCTTTAGTGCTAAAAAATCTAGTGTTTATTTCTAATCAGAACATAACTGGCCTAAGCTTCCAGCCACAGAAGTCTCATTATCTCTCTGCTAGAATAAAGACCTCTCTGATTAGAAATCTCCTCCAACTCTAGATTCTGACCAAAAAAAATTATGTCACCATTCAATCTTCTCTCAATAAAGAAAATATGTAGTGCTTATTGCAATAATGGTAAAGTATGCTCTTCCTCCCTTGCTGGGATTATTCTTGATAGGCAAAGGTAGAGAACCCACCACCTCCATGCTGCCTTGTGTGGAACTTTTTTCCCCCCACTTTACTTAGAGCTATTTTTAGACTCTGCTAAAACAACTTCCATCATGTATTCACATAGAAATTGTATACAGCACAGTGTAAATGGATTCTTGTTCATAGCATGTTGCTACAAAATAGTTTACTATTCAACTATTTATAAATATGCAGTTCCTTGTGTCTAGCCTAATCCAAATAAAAAAGAAAATCTTATTTTTCAATAATTTGAAACTATGATGTTTATTCATTTGAGCTTCAAAATCTACAACAACATAAATAAAATGAATCCATTTGTTCAAAACAATTTTTTTTTCCCGTTTGGCTGAATATTGTAAAATTTTGAGATTTTTAATTTGTAGGAATTTGTCTCTTTCTACATAAGTTTTACTTGTTATTCTGAAATGTCATCTACTTGCACCTGAAACCTTTCTTTTTTTTTTTTTT
>WBNO01021007.1:70840-157025 GCA_013400575.1 Peucedramus taeniatus
ACTTGTAATGAGGTCTGTTTTGTGTGATTTGCATTTTTACTTTACTGAAGGGTGGAGTCTTATACAAGACTACAACTACGTACACTTAGGAAAGCAAACTAGCAGATTAAGCTCTAGAATGTTATAATGTCTTTTAGGAGGAAAAAGAATTCTGAATTTTATTCAATTTGACAATCTTCCTGTAAGAAAACATTTATGTTTCCAGATTTTCTTCTCCTATTTCTTTCTTTGAGTACCGACATGAATGGCAGCTTCCTCTCTTCCATGACTCATCCGTCAAGATTATCTGAAAGTAAAACAAACTCAGGAAAACACTCTTTAGTCATCTCTCATCCCACATAATTTTTACTTTTTTTTTTACATCAGGCCAAAAGACAGTTGGTCTTCTGGTACAAGGGTGAGTTGGCTAGAATAAGAACCGACAAAAATCTGTATAACAAAGATCCAAAATCTTTTGCAGGCTTTCTATTTGCAGCTGATTATCTCAGTTATTAGGGTACAAGAGAACTGTTAGAATGAACCATGAGACTCCAGTGACTACTGAAGTCGAAGGAAATAGTCCTTTTACCTCATTAGGTTTTAGATTAGGCATTAAGTCAATAAGACGGCATTGCCCAGATTTCTGCATAGGAGTAATATTGTAACTCCTTTGATGACTGCAGCAATAGGGGAAACCAATGGGAAAGATTTTTTGTATTATGACAACAGTACAGCTCATAATTTTTCACAGAACTATGTAATTGCCTGCAACTGAAAGCACTTCACCATATGTTTTAAAGACATGTTCATTAAACTCACTACTTCTGTGCATTCTTAAGTGTTAGGGATAAATAGGATAATAATGTAGGATTCATGGGTTAATATTGAAAGCATAGGTATGCATGAAATATGGTATTTAAGTGTATGGTTTTATTTTTGGTGAGGAAAAATATCCTTTCCTTATCAATGCATTGTGCAGTCATGACTCCATTGATCAATTCCATTTGACAAATAAAAATTTTTGCAACTTTCTTTTTCAAATTACAAAATTAATGTTTTTCCTGACATCCTGCTCAAACACTATTTTTTAGGAAAATGATGGCACCTGAGGTCCCCCTTTACCTTTTGCAATTGTCAGTCCAGAATAGCTGTAGGTGTCCAAATCAAATGTTGCAAGGAAAGACAGCACCATCTACACCATGCCAAAAATCTTATGTGGAAAATTGCCAAAAACATGAAGTAAAATAGGTAGGTTATAAACACCTAGAAAACAAGGTTTATAGTGGAAATGTTGAAAGACATTCAATGATATCAGCAACAGTTGACACCATAGTAATAAAATACTTAAATGAAAAGGAAAAAAGTCTGTATACTTCACAAAGGCTTGTGGATTTCAGGGGAAAGCTATGTGCAGAATCAATGTAAAGATGGATGTTAATAATTCATTATGATGCTTAGATGTCATTTACAGAAAATCTCAGAAACTCAACTTGCAGTCATACTGTGAAAGAGTCAGAAAGAAGAAACACAGTGCTGCACCTTGCACTAGTATTTCCTTCTCCTTTCCTCATGACAAAATCATGCATCTGAGTCTTCCTCATGCCCAAGATTCAGTGGTCAGAACAGTCTGCCCAGTTATTGTGCAAACAGCAGCCTTCAGTCTGCCTCAAAACAAACACAATGCCCAACTACAAATAAATAGTTAATGGAACTCAGTCTCCCACTGTCTGACATTCAGGTAAGCTTCCCATTCACTTGTGACAAAATGACTTTTCCCCAGTGGACAAAAAAGGGATTGATGGGCACTGCTAGAACAGGTGGCCATGTGCAGCCTTTGCCCTACAGGGCACCTGCAAGCTAAGAGCCAGTAAGGTACTCAAACCAGCAAATAGTTTTCATATTTAAAGGATATTCACATACACAGGTACATTAGCACTCTTCTTGCATCCTCCAGCCTAGATTAAAAATTAAAGCAATGACCTTAGACTACTCCTGTTGTTAAACATTTTCTTTCTATTGAACAGACAACAAAAGCTAAAGATACTTCATTTTTCCTCTCTTGCTCTTTAAATTTCTATTCCCTCTTCTCTTTCCTTCCACCTGTTTTTTCTCCTCCTTCTGTTTTTGTTGGCAGCAGTGTATTTGACTTGACCGCTCAAATACCCACTAAGGTCTATCTGCAATCCCCAAGCAATAGCAATTTATAGATGAAACTGGCCACTTACATATTCCTGTCTCCAAATAACGAACCAGGTTTCCCTCAAATAGCTCCACTTGGTAATCCTTTCATGTCTATTCTGCTCCTGAGCCATTTCTGTAGAGCATTGTCTACTGGGAAGGGGATGCAAAGTGAAAAGGAGCAATTGTGTGCATCTGTGTGTGTTCTTTCTCCATGTCTGTAAAACCCAACCCAAACTGTCAAGGTGACAATCCAAAACGATAATCAAAACCACTTTTTACATTCCATCTTGTAATTGCCGCAGGCAAGTTTGAAAGGAGATGCTAACAAATCCCAAAGAATATCAGGTATTAAATATTTGATACAGCTAGAAATGTATACAATAGGCATCAAACTTGTGCTGTTTATCTCTGTAATTTCTATACCATAGGTAAACAACCATGTTTCAATAACAAATTCTTAGGTGGGTATTTGGAAATCTACATTAAAATCTGTTTACATTTTAGAAACAGCTCTGTTTCTACATGCAGCTACAACAATAACAACAAAAAGAGATTTTACTTGGGAATATTATCCCCCATAGACATACTACGAAAAAATATTTTCAAGGGTGCCTTTCTAGCTTTTTGCACCTTTACAAGTATTTGCTTTAAAGCAATCTTACATTCATACTACAGCCTGATTTAAAAATGGTAAGACTGCTGATTTACAAAATAGTTTACACTGCGCCTACAGTCTGCATTTTAAATTTTTCCAGTACTTAGCTATTAAAATTCAGTTCATTTTTACAGTGTCCTTCATAGGGAGCATTGAGAAGGCTGCATAGAAAGAGAAGATATTGTGTGTAAAAGGGAAAGGAAAACTAAGAAAGAGATGCAAACTGAGGTTACTCTGCTTGAAATAATAAGACAAACAGTGTGCTGGTTTCAGTTTGGGAAGAGTTAATTTTCTTCACAGTGGCTGATATGGGGCTGTGTTTTGGATTTGTGCTGAACACAGGGTTGATAATATAGAGATGTTTTTGTTATTGCTGAGCAGGGCTTACACAGAGCCAAGGCCTTTTCTTCTTCTTGTACTGCCACGCTGGGGAGGGGGCTGGGGGTGCTTGGGAGGCTGGGAGAAGACACAGCTGGGACAGGTGACCCAAAATGACCAAAGGGACATTCCAGACCATGTGACATCATTCTCAGTACATAAAGTGGGGGGAAGAAGGAGGGGACATTTGAAATGATGGGTTTGTCATCATGGGTAAGTCACCATTACCCATGATAAGGCCCTGCCTTCCTGAAGATGGCTGAACACCTGCCTGCCCATGGGTAGCAGTGAATTAATGCCTTATTTTGCTTTGCTTTTGTGCTCAACTTTTGCTCTCCCTATTAAACTGTCTTTGTCTCAAACCACAAGTTTTCTACCTTTTACCCTTCTGATTCTCTGCCTGATCCTGCTGCTGGGGGAGTGAGGGAGTGGCTGGGTGGGGCTTGGCTGGTGACTGAGGTTAAACCATGGCAAAGAAAGACCCAGTGGAAAGAGTGAGTTTGCCCTCAGTCTGTTCAGTAAAAGAGAGGAAAAAAAGAATGCTCTTTGATAAAACTTGGTCACAAAGTAGGCTGATGGTAAACAAATGTAATAGAATGGTACCTTTACAAAAAGAAGGTGAGTGAATCTGTGATGCACTTAATGTGCATCCACTGACCCATGTTAACTGCATGTGTCTGTTTAGCTCAGAATAAGTGTAAGACAACTTGACCTAGGTCATATAGTTAGTTGTATGTTGTATCAAAGCAGTTCACTTTTGTTTGGGACAAACAGCAGATATATGAGCAGTTACTAGGAAAGTAATTTCCACATAACTTTAGACTAGTGCAGTGTGGAAATCTTCGTCTCAGCTATTTCTTCTAGACACTCTTCATAATCAATGGAGAGAAATAGGCATTTGGGGAACATGATTCATCTGATATATGTTAGTTGTCTACTGCGGAAGGAAACCTAAGAGTGACAAATTTTTTTCAGTGACTACAGAGAAAGTCAAGATGACTAGTTCAGATGTAGTCATTTACCCTGTGTCAGACAAGTCCCCCTAATGAGCAACAGATGTAAGGTACCTTGTTACACTGCAGTAACTTAATCATGAGCCTAAAATCCTGGAATTAACAGCCAGTGGTGGGGTCCTGCTAGGATGGAAAATGCTCTCCAAAGACAGAATTAGCTCTGCATAATTTTATGCTGTGCTTTTAAAGGAAACTACAGAGGGGAAACAAAAGAGAGGCACAGAGAGGTGAGTGGCCCAAGGTCACCCAAAAGGTCACAGTCTGTATCTGATTCTGTGACTTAACACTGAAGTGCAATGCTGCTAAATGAAAGTAGCAAAATAGCAGGAGAAGCAGGAGAAATTTTTCCTACTCTTCCCCTCCACCCTCTAAGGATAGATTAGTGCAGTCTTTATTGAGTATTGGGTAGGGTAGCTGTAAACACTGAACAGTTGCTCCCCTAGTGTACAGTGCAAGGTTCACAAAGATGATCCTTGTATGCCTCATTTACAGCACAATATCACAGAAGAATATCTGTATTAGGGAATTCAAATCCACAATGCTTCAAAGTAAAGGCCCTTCAAGAGAGCAGCTTTACTAACATGTAGCATACTTTGCAGAAAAAGCATAGCTATTTGACTTAAGTGCCAAATGTAATGGACTGGCAGCAGCTGAAAAGTCTAGGCAACTAAAAGTTATTTTAAAAAATTGAGGGCTGGGATCCATTTGCAACCAAGAAAGGGTCACTGCAAAACCGTAATTGCTCCTGTGTCTGATTTTCTTGAATGTCACTGGCACTTGGATTAAGATTTCCTTGTTTGCAAATGCCCTCTTTCTTCTAGACTATGGCCTTTTAAGTTCTTTTTTTTGGCACCCTGGTTTTCCAGGTTTGAACATAGCCTGTGGAGCAGAGCTGTGATATGTTCCTCCTAGTACAGCACTTGTGAGGGAAAGCAACTGTGTTCTGAAGTAGCTGGAGGTTTCCAGGATTCTTCACACTTTGAATCTGATAGAGTGCAATGTAGTAGACAAGCCTGAAGGGATTCTCAGTTATGGATCACCGTAACAAAGTCTGCATTTAAGAAGAAAATGCGCCAGCTGAGATGATAAAACAAAATGTTTCTAGTCACTGCTATCTGAAGGACAGAAGAGTCTGATATGAACTGAGATTCTGAATTGGCATGTCATCTTTAGCTCAGGTAGAAAATAGACTTGATCAGTTCCTAAAAGTGCTGCCTTCCACATTTCCAGGATCACAGCTGTCTTCCACTTGAGAAGGCCACCCAAGACTGAACGAACAAAGCAGTAACTCTGTTAGCATGCACTGGAAAGCATCAGCACTGTCTGAGCTGACTTCATGGCGTTGCTGATAGGCTTCACAAAAGTACTGAAGGGAGGGCAACAGAAGCACAGAGCACAACAAGGCCAAGCTTTGAGAGAGGCCCTGGCAGGTCAGGGAGCAGAACAGATCAGGGAAAGAAAACCCATGTTTCCTGGGTTGCCCCTTCACAAACTGAGCTGCCACCTAAACCAGTAGGTACAGCTTTTCTAATGACCCACTGGATAGAGGGATGCTCTGACAACTGACCAGATTTGGTCACACAAGAAACCATACTTAAATTTTTATGTCAGCATCACAAAGATGGTTGGATAGAATGGCAATGCTGGAGACTGGGTTTTTCTTTTAAAGAAAAGGCTTTTCAGATAAAAGTTCCCGTGAAAATCAAATGCTCTTAGTAAATATAAACACTATGAAAATATATGTATTTCCTGGCATTTCCGTGACATTGGAAAATACTTTATTATTCTATAACTGATACTTAATAATTAATATCTTCTTCATTTAGTTTTGATAAGGTTGAGATTACTAGGGGCTGTAGAGTGGAGTTACTCAGAGCAACAGCAAGAGGAAAAAATGTCCTCCCATAAGCTGCCTGAGAGTAGTTCCTGAATCCCAGTTTTATGCCACCTGAAGAGAAAAATCCAGAACTAAATGTTTAATTTAATTTAATTTAATTTAATTTAATTTAATTTAATTTAATTTTATTTTATTTTATTTTATTTTATTTTATTTTTCCTGCAGTACCAGCCCATTTATTTAAAACCAAATGGAAAAGGAAATTTTACGTGTGAATACAAGGCTTCCTGGAGAGTTTTAAAATGTATTTTTAAAATTTGTATCAGTGCTGTGCAAAATGCTTTGTTGTCAGCCACTGATATGAATTTTATCTGCAGTTCAAGAAGGTGGAGTATACAGGTAGTGAAGTACCATTTTAATTAACAAAAGAAAAAAAGTGTCCTGAGAAGTATTATAATCGGTCCTGGTCAATAAGAAGCCACAGGGGGAAATTAACTCTGGTTACACATATCTACAGTTCCTTAGGCTCAAGAAACGAAATATATTTCATAAAGCTGAACTGGTTAGTGGAAGAAAGGAACATAGAGAAATACTCCCATTATATTATAATTTAAAAATATTTAAACTACAGTATGATCCAGACATCTCAGTGGTTATCCAAGAATGTCATGCAAAAGTTATTAGAGAGGTAGGTACATGTGTACACATACAGGAGATTTTTGTTTTGATTGCTCTACTGAGATTCTCTCCTCTAACAAAAAACAAGGACGTGCAACAAACACAAACAGAACTTAGGGGTCAAACTCATATGACGTATTTCCCTGCAGTAATAGGTTTGACTAAGACCTTCATTCTTTCAAGTGTTTTAGTTTTCAGGAGCAGAAAAGACCTTTGGTTTGTGTTGTCTCTCTACTACATAGCAGAAGCTTTCATGGAGTTGTTTCTGTCTTGACCCTTGATTTTGCCTTTCAGAGTAAACAATAGGATTGCCTTCTTGGGGAAGAAAAAGAGGAATGGAATATAGATGCTAGAGGTAATTATGTTTGATGCACCACATCTTCCTCCATACTCAGCATTAACTCTTTAATATATTCTGGCACATCAACAGACAAGGGACAGGGAAAACCTGATATGGCTATTTTAGTGTGAACCTTAAAAACTGCTAAAGAAAGGACTTATCCTCTTTCTTTCTACTATGCCTGGCTTTGCATTTGTTTCCAGCATTCTTCCCTACTTCTTTGATGAAGTTCTTCGAAATCTAACTGCATTGTCCCAGTCCCTCAGATTATTGCATTGTGACTCCTTTGATATAGAGGAGCTCTCCCTTCTTTTCAAAAGTGTCCTTTCCACAGAGGAACTAAGTGTGACACAATGAACTTGAACCCAACCCTTTTTCCTTGTTACTGAGCTGACTTGGTTTTTGGTACTGAGCTGATGGTTTCAGTTTCCAACAAGAGAAAGATACCACGTCTGTGTAATTGGTGATCAGAGGTCTTGATCTGTCTGTTACTTGTGGACAAGACACCTTGTCAGTACTAACTTGAACTGATAATATAGTTGTTTTTACCAGTGTGTATTCTTATGTATTCTGTAAATATGTATTTGATTTTGCTAATAAAAGTTGTTTGGCTTGAGTTTTACTGGTTACAGGATCTCTTCCTGACACCTTATCTGTCTGGCCTTGCTTGCTCTCGGCCTGGCAAGTGCCAAGTGGTTGTCAGTTCAATACATTGCCATGTTCTCCCATTGTCTGAAAGCGTGGCTGATCTCCTCATTTCTGTTGGCTTATATTTCAACATAGTCTGTATCCTGTTTATTTTGAGGAAATGTGACCTTTTTAAAAACAAATATGACCTCTAGAGGGGAAAACAATTTTGGAAAAAAGACTTGATTCAAAGTCTGACTTTGTCATGCATCTGAATTCTGTCCATACCCCACTTAATTTTATTTTATTCTGAGAAACCTTACAGCAAAGGCAGTCACAGTAACAGTACAAATCCAGAAACAAAAATTAATTGTCACTAATCTGATATTCTGACTTTTTCATGTAACTCACACTGAGGCTGCTGTAAGTTTTAAAATCATCAGAAGTACAGTCCAGGTTCTTGAGGGAAGAAAGGATAGATAACCACCAGAGGTGAGAGCTGTATGCAGTAAGTCATGTAGTCATAATGCTGGTTTACTGTACCATTCACTGTAGCAAATCCTCAGCCTACCAGAAGAACACAGCCATTTAATCCCATGAAGTATGAGCAAGACACTATCATGTAAACTCACTCAGCCAATAATTTTTTCTGGGATATAAAACACACAGTGACTTATGTTGGAGTTACATGGTGCTGACAAGAGGTGATAGTGATGCTTAGCAATAATAATGTTGCTAATTACAGTGCTATAATAAAGATATAATAAATAAAGCTATTAGTTCCTCTGTAGCATAACACATCCTTATGGCTTTGTAAACACAGATAATATAGCTGGCAAGCATCAGTTCTAAAGCATGACAGAATGGTAGAAAGCCAGTTTGCAGCCAAATGAAAAAAAAAGGTCCAAAAAGTCCTTTTGATCTGTTACCATATGCCTTCTCTACTTTGCATAGCATTTGCTATAAAAGTCTCAGTGACTATACCTATATGATGCAAGAAAATAAGATTTTGCTAGTCCTTGCTCTTGTTGGGGACTTCAGTGTATCAGATGTCTGTAGGAAATACAATACAGCAGAGATTAAATTGTCCAGGAGGTTCCTGTAGTGTGTGGAAGGTAATGTCCTAACAGAGCTGGGGAAGGGAGCAGCTGGGGGAGCTGCTCTTCTGGACATGTTGCTTGTGAACAGAGAAAGATTTGTGGGAGACGTCATAGTTGGGGGCTGTCTTGGACACAGCAATCACAAAGTTAAAGTTTTCCATTCTCAGAGAAGTAAGAAGTGGGGGTCAAACAAAAAAAGAATTCCAGAAATACGTCAGCAACATAAAGAGAACTAAGCAGAATCTCTGTCTCTTATTGTATGTGGGAGGAAACGCAATGACAAAGGATGAATAAAAGGCTGAATTCCTTAACGCTTTTTTTGGCCTCAGCCTTTAGTAGTCAGACAGTTGTTCTCCAAGTACCCTGCCCCTTGAGCTGGAAGACAGGGATGGTGAGTGGAATTAGGCCCTCATAATCAAAGGGGAAATGGTCAATGCCCTGCTACACCACTTAGACATGCACAAATCCATGGGACCACACAAGGGAACTGATGGAGATGGTGGAAGAGCTTGCCAAGCCACTTTTCATCATTCACTCAGAAGTCTGAGTGAAGGTTAACAAATATGATGCCCATCATAGGCTGGAAGAAGGGTTTGGGGAATTACAGGCCTGTCAGCCTGATTGTGGTGCTGGGGAGGGTCTTGGAGCAGATCCTCTTAAATGCCACCATGCAGCACCTACAGGACAGTCAGGGGATCAGAACTAGCCAGCACAGGTTTGTGAAAGGCAGGTTCTGCCTGACCAACCTGATCTCCTTCTATGACAAGATGACCCAGTTAGAGGGTGAGGGAAAGGTTGTGGATAGTCTACCTGGACTTCAGCAAAGTATTTGATGCTGTCTTCTACAATATGTATCTGGAGAAAGTGGCTGTTCATGGCTTGGACATGTGCATTTTTCACTGACAAAAAACTGGTTGGATGGCCAGGCCCAGAAAGTGGATTACATCCAGCTGGTGGCTGGTCACAGGTGATGTCCCCCAGGGCTCAGTGTAGGGGCCAGTCCTGTTTCATATCTTTAACAATGGTTTGGATGAGGAGATCGAGCTCTCCCTCAGTCCATTTTCAGGTGACACCAATTTGGGCAGGAGTGTTGATCAGCTGGAGGGCAAGAAGGCTCTCCAGAGAGATCTGGACAGGCTGGACCAATGGTCTGAGGCCAAATGTATCAGGCTCAACTCATCAAAATGCCAGGTCCTGCACTTGGGTCACAACAAATCCATGCAACACTACAGGCTGGGGGACGACTGGAAATTTACTTTTTGAAAAAGGATCTGGTGATGTTGGTCTACAGCAGCTGAACATGAGCCTGTGTGTAGCCAGGTGGCCAAGAAAGCCAATGGCATCCTGGCTTGTATCCAAAATAGTGTGACCAGCAGGACCAGGGCAGTGATTGACCCCCCTGTATGAGTCTCTCTACTCAGCACTGGTGAGGTCACACCCTGAATCTTGTGAAGAGTTTTGGGCCCCTCACTACAAGAAAGATGTTGAGTTTGTCCAGAAGAGGACAATGAAGGTGGTGAAAGGTCTGGAGCTCAAGTCTTGTGGGGAGCAGACAAAAGAACTGGGTTTTTTTAGTTGGAAAAAAAGAGGCTCAGGGAAGACCTAAGAGCTCTCTACAGCTTCCCTGAAAGGGGGTTGTAGCGAGATGGGGTTTGATTTCTTCCCCCAAATAACAAGATTAGAGGAAATGTCCTCAAGTTGCTCAAGGAGACATTTAGACTGGACATTAGGAAAAATTTCTTCACAGAGAGGGTTGTCAAACATTGGAATGGGCTGCCCAGGGAAGTAGTGGAGTCACCATTCCTGGAGGTATTTAATAAATGTGTAGTTATGGCACTTGGGAACATGTTTACTGATGGACTCAGCAGTGCTGGGCTAACAATTTGGCTCAGTGATGTTAAGGATCTTTTTTTCACTTAGATGAGTCTATGATTCTATTATATTCTGTAATTTTATGATTTAGAAAAATATTAATTTTTAGGCTTCAGCTATTTTAGGAGGGAAAAAATTAAAAAAACCCAAACCCATCCAAAAGTAAGGCATATCAACATGTCAGATGTATTTTAAGACAATCAGTTTGATTTTGGGAGTGTTTTAAATATTTCTTATAATTTTTTTAATGCGTTGAATAAAGTTTACAAAAGTTCCTTGCATGTATATTTAATGATACATATTTGTAATGAACCATGCAATTCTTTACTATGAAGATTCTGCAATTGCCAGCTGTTACTGGCTAGTTTTCTAAAATAGAAAATTGAACCATTTTTCCTTTCTCCTTCCTGTCAAAAAGCTATACCCCTCTGCTGTTTGTACATATAACCTAAACTTTAACCAGTGTGCTTTGACCTAGGCAACTGGTTAGCAAACAGACTTATGGCTGTTCTCCTCCTCAGTATATCCATGCACACTCAGTGAAATTGCTTCAGACCACATTTCAGAGTTGCACTCTCCATTGGCTGCATCCCTGGCACCATTTGGAAATAAGCAACACTTCTGTAGGGATAACCCAGATTCTATTTTACAATCCCGGGTATGCTGGTCACTTTACAGAGGAAGAACTGCCAGCCCATTTCCTTGCCATTGCAAGTGCCATCTTCTCCAGTATCCGCTTGGACAAATATTCCACAGTTTTTAAGCACGTGTGAAGCATTACAGAAACCCCTATGTTCATCTCCAGAGAGCAGCCAGAAAGGGTTAAACAAAATCAACCCTGACAATACTAGAAACAGTTCTCTCAGTGTGTGTTGGTTCACTGCTCCACAGGGCATAGCAGATGTTGTGTCTGGTAGTAAGAAGGGCCCAGGAGGTGTGAGCTGTCAATCACTTTTTTTCCTAACTACAGGCTGTGCTATGGATATGAAGCACGACTAAAACAATCTGTCTCAGCTGGGGTGTGTGAGGTATCAATAACCCTTGGCAGAGGTGTCAAGAGCCTTGCTGGAATCAAACTACCCTGCTGACCAGCTGCTTAGCAAGTTAACAAGGCAGCATTCAGTGCTTGCTGCCCTCCCAGCCCAACAATTAACACAACTGGAGCAGGGCTCTGCTGAAATGCAGGAGGAGCCTCGCTGCATCGCCCTTGTGCCGGCGACAAAGAGATGCAGAGTTCTTTATTCAGAAGCATCCGTAACAACATGTGAGGAGTGAGAGAAACTAGGGCAGAGAACGTGTTTTATTCTCAAATCAAATATGCAGATAAATATTAGCAATATGAGACAAATCTGAACAGACTGAGGAAAAATAGATTTGTAAAGTATTTTCACTCATGAGGCCAGTAGCTGTAGAGCAGGCAGGGTAAAAGAGCTCCAGTAAGGAATAAATTGTGCTGAGAAGCTAGAGTAAGGTAAATTTAAACAACAGCAGGAACAAACAATGTAATGAAAGAGTTCTGAGGTGCTGGTAATCCAAACAAAAGCTGTGTAGTGGCTTGTTACAATCATCCACATGGCTGGTTAGAGTATTATAGAACAACCAGGTTGTAAAATGAACAGGCAACAGTCGGAAAGTCTTAAACATTTTGCACTCATGGGTCATGTACTACTCAGCCTCATACCAGTATAAATTTGGAAGTAATGCCATTAAAATCAATGGCTTCGCAGTGGTTTAACAGGGAAGAATCGGGCCCATCTGTAGAAAATGATTCAATTTTTCATTTTACAAACTGCTAACTCCAGCTTCTGGAGTTAATGTTTTTCCTAAGCCCTCAACACATTTTGTTTTGTTTTGTTTTGTTTTAAAAACTGAATTACTTTCAAGTCTTTTTGTATTCTACGTTGCTTTATTTTGTGGTTTTGTTCTCAAGGGTATCAACCAGTGATTATATACTGTTCTGTTCTGAAAAAAAACCCCCAAACATGCTGTACGGCAAAACATGAATATTAGCTTTAAACAATTTAATGTTGTTTGTCTTTGCTTTGAAATTCAATAATGCCATCAGCCCAAAAGACCTTTTAGAGCAGAGTATTTCACACAGTGAAAGCTGCTTTCTGCTACAAAAGCAGAGCAGCTGTGGCTCCTGCAGATACTCTTAAAGACAGATATAATAAAACACTGGGAGGGAGTAGGTCGACACAGGAGCATGAAATGGACGAGATGAAGCCCTTTGTCACAATCAAATAGGCTGTAAAGTTACTATAGTAACATACAGTATTAAGCTCCAGGTGGATTGACTTAATGTTGACTAAACAAAAAGAGGTTAAGGAAAACCAAACCAATAATTATTACACTCTCTCTACCAAATGTTTGCCAGGATGCCATTATTTTGATTTAGCCAAGCTGCACAAAATGTGGTGCGGGTTAGTTTCTGTTCTGATGAGCAGTTCCTCTATGTGGAAACCTGTAAAACAAAAACAAAAACAAAAAACAAAAAAAAAACAAAAACAAAAAAAACAAAAAACAAAAAACAAAAACAAACAAAAAAAAGAACAAAAAAAAATAAAAATTGCAAGAAGGAAAGGGATGGGTTTGCTGTGCCTGTGACAGACACCAAGGCAAAATCCAGGCAAAAGACCATGACAGAATTAAACTGTGTCAAACGTTTTGTTTTTGCTTTTTTTTTTTCATTTTCTCTCTCCAGGATCACTACTTCCCTAATGTGAGAAATGTGGAGAAGAAGAGGATGTTCAAACTCTTTGTGACCTACCTGAGCTTAAAAAGTGATGAATGGAAAACATACATACATTTCGAGACTTTGTTTTTGTCTTCCCTGTAAAAACTAGCCTTTGCATCTAAAAATCTACCAGGATATATTCCACTAATTACAAATTGTATCTTCAACAGGAAGCAGGCATTCATCTGTCTGTCAGTGTTTGTTTCTAGTTATATTCTTTACTGTAGAAAGAAAATGCCTGACAACTTATGAATGGGGTGCCTCCGGCTGCTTGTCCATCCTTCTCTTTTAACTGTGTGTCAAGGAAAGCACTTTGACCTCTAGATAAATCCCACAGTGTTAGAAAAACTTCTCTTAGCTCCAACGGCCATTTCTTTCACTCCATTTCAGTCTGGGAATTAAAAAATCTGAAGATTTAAGTGAAATCCCTAGTTTTATTCTGAAACTTCTGATGCTGTCAGAATTCACACCTTCTATCAGAACTGTAATTTCATGTGTCTCTGGTATAGTTAGTGAACTCCAAGCTGCTGCCCTATAAATCTTTAAAGGTTGTTATTCAGAGAGGGAAGGAGATCATATTGGTTCAAACTGAGTAAAACAGAGTGGGTCTTTCTTTGATAAAAAAATAGTAAGTACAAATCAGAAACCCACTTGGATTGTCACTGCAAAACTGTCAAAAAAAACCTCTCATCTGTGCCATAAAATTAGTCTCAATAAGACTTGAAATAATTTCTCACTGTCAAGGAGAAGAGAAAACGTGCTCACTGCATGCAGGACATGAAATGTAGCCTTGGCCAGTTAGAATAAAAAAAAATTAAAAAGAAATTAAATAAGAGCACCAAAGTGGTTTTAATTATCAAAATTGTGAGATGGTTTTAAACTGTACATGGTTCAAGAACACCTTTGAAAAAGACAACATATGAAGGGTAGAGGCAGGAAATATCTGAAGCTCCAAATATTTGAGAGGTTCCTGTGATTATTCCATCCTCTTGACTGGATACAGCAGCCAGGAAATCAGTATCTACTGAAAGATAAGGGAAGGATTAAGCACCTAGCCAGAGCTTTCTGGCTAAAATAACCCAAGGGTTACTATTTTCAAGAATTTCTTTTCTGTAACCTGGTAGAAATGTAATGTGGCTGCACCCTTGGAAATGAAGTGAGGTGTGATCAGAGTAACAATAATCAAGCAGAGAGACAGTCCTAAGGGCTTCAGTGGAGACAAATATCACTTGAAGAGGTACCAAGCACTCTTGTTAAAATCAGTTCAGGAATGGTTTCCTTTTGGATTAGATTTATAGAAGTACCTGGCACAAGCTGAAGCCATCCAAAGGACAGCACTAGAATATGACCAGCTTTCTCAAGGGCAGACAAATTCTGCGTATTCCTGAAAATAATGATAATAATAATGAGCGTAAATACAAAGACTCAAGCCTTCCAGTTCCTCTGGAGTAGTACTAGTTCTCATTAATGGTAATGGCATGTCACAAACAATTCTTTAGCTGGATGACAAAATACTTGAAGATCTCCTTGTGATTATTTGAGATATCTCTGCTGAGCTGCACTCATAGAATGTCCTGAGCGTCCTAATAACTCAATGTTAGACAAAAAGAATATCAGAGCAATGTCAGTGGTCCAGAAAGCATCTTCACTTTCTTGAATCTTCTGTTACATATTCTTGAAACTGCAAATCACATTCTGACATGTCATCTGTCTCCTAAACCTAAATAGGACCCCAGATGGCTGCCATCAACGTGGTTATCTGTATCTTCTTTGTCTTCAGTTCAACAGAGTTCAGTTGGGCTGTTGAGGGAGAGCATCCAGTGCACTGTAGCCTGCAGTTCAGAAATCTGGTGAAGGCACTGCAGATCCCATAAAGATCTAGCTTGTGAGTCAGGAAGAACAAAAGGACAATGAAGGCCAACCTCAAATATTTATGTTCTGGCACATGAGGACAGCCTTGCCCAGAAAGGGCAGGCTCTTCAAAAGGCATGAGCACAGATTCTGCACACTTTAGGAACTGGTTGCCTTAACAGAAGCAGAAGTGGAATCCATATAGGAAATGGATAAAATAAAAACCCCATATATGAACTGTATAAAAGACCTTATTTATTAATTCATATAAAACCCAAGCATACTATTCCTTCTTATATATTCTTACAATGAGGACATGTGCCAACCTTTGAATATAGTATGTGGGAAATAAGACGTGTATACAGTAAGGTATCGGCCAGGGTTTCTTTTTACTTTTTCAGAATACTCTCTCATGGCCACATGAGTATGGAGCAGTGCTTGAATAGGGGATGCTACATAATCCTGAGTAAGTACCCCAGCTATTATGCTGTTTCAGATCTTTGCTCTTCATCGTTGATGTTATCATGTCAATTCTAAATGCTGGATATCCTTCCTCCTCCTTTGCTTGAGAAGTCCCAGACAAAGCTTATCACTCTGCTCTGCCAGTTCTTGGTTTAGGTTCTCTGCAGGGAGCATTAGGCATGGAGACCAGGTGCAGCTCATCTCTAAGGAGTGGATAAACAGCAAAGCTTCACACATGGGGTCTTCTTGCTATGCCCTTGGTGACCCACATGGAACAGGAGCTAAAAGTCATCTGCTTCTTTCCTTAACAGCCTCTTTTACCTTCCTGTGTCGCCTAGATTAGCTGACAGGATGGAAACCCTTCCCTGACCCCTTCCAGCCAGAGGAGATCACTTTTGTGTTTCTCTGAGAGGAGCAGCTGGAAGCCCACTGCCTCCTGTGGGGTCTGCACTCTGAAACACCAGCCCCACAGACTGCCCCTGGGGTGATGCCCTCTACACAGTGTTGCCCCCCTCTCTGCTTTAGAAACTTCTTAAAGGGATGCTGTTTGTATTCTCTGCTCATCTTCCCCAGCACTGAAGTGGCCTATGCATGTGCCTGTTTATAAATCAGAAGATCAAATGAATACTTAGAGGTAATTTGAGCCTAAAGGTACTGAATTTTCACAACTGCTGAAATGTTTGTTTCTTGCTCTCTAACTCAAAGGAGTCTCATGGATGCATTGGCCTTGCTTGAGAGTCATTGTAGACTAAAAGACAAGTTGAATTATAATACTGATCCAAATACTACTGCTTCTGTGACTTTGGGCATGCCACTTAACCCCTCTGAGCCTTATTTTCCCTATTATCTGAGACTAATGGTATTTTACCTGTCTCAGATCACAAGGGAGCTATGAGGCTTAATTAATGTTTGCAAACTGGGTTGTTGCATAGCATAATTAAATAGCATTTCCAAAGTTTAAAGAAGTAGAAAGTATTAAGACCCATCAGCAGTGAAGATGAGACAAAGAGTGAGAATGTCCTGATTCCCAGGACAGTGCTTAATTCTCTCAACCATATGGCTTTGGAAGGAAAAAACAGCACCAAATTGTCTTCAAGTACACTTTCCAAAGTTCAAAAATGTGAATTTTAAAGCAAAGGTGGCTATTCACAACTTTAAAGAACATTCAAACAACAATATTGTTTTGATTGTTGTATAATCATTTCCTTCTTGTTTAGTTGCATGAAATTGTCCCACACTTTAAGATGTTACTGAGCTTCTAGCCAAGAGACTTCTGTTAAAAATGATCCTTCACACTAACTCTTCTCAGTTATAACGTTTTTAATGAGCCACACTTATTTTCCCCTTTGAAATGTGATGGTTCTCCTCCAGGTTAGTTTACAGTATTCAAGTTGCAGTTGTCTTGGACAATATAAAAATGATAGAAATATTTTGCAGGGTGAGACCTACCAGATATTTCTTGCCCAATCACTTTGGCTCACAGTTCCCCTACAATACTCAAGAGCTGTTTTAGCTATGAAATGGACACAGATCACAAAATTACAGTAGGACTGTACCTTATTTTTGATAAATGTGAAATTTAGTACTGATTAACTTAAAGAACAGTTGGATGAAAGGTTCCATTTTACTCATATAACTGTGTTTCTTCATATCCTGAATGAGCAAAAGAAAGGAAAATTAGAGAAATTTTAGCCATGTGTTTATTATATTCCTTTTTTTTTTAGTTTAAGGCAATAGGATTTCCAGTTAACACTTTCTGTTTACCATACGTTTTTCACAGCAGAAAGGAAAACTCATTATAAACATTAATTTAATTTCATTTTCTTCTATTTTTCTGTATATTACAATAAATCCAGTTTTTGAGAAAAATGTTACAGGGACATTTTTATGCTATGGATGGTATAAAAATGTGTGATATCAGCCATATCATTAAGCTTACTTCCACAGATGTGTGATGCAACTCAAGTTTATTTATTTGGATTTAAAACTAATATTTGAATTTCAAGCATGGTTGAAGGGCTCTAACTATTGGGATAATAGACTTTTGGTTTCCTTTTATATAAATATAAATATATTTTGTCATTGCAACATTCAATCTCTAGTTTTAGCTCTCAGATTGTCAGAAGAAAGCAATAAAATCTGTAAATAAAAGAGTTAAAAAATAGGATTTCTTTTCTTGAAATCAGAGCTTTAACTTTTTTGATATATATAAAATAGACAAAGAAGTTACTAAAAATGAAATATTTATTACTATCTCACAATTCTGTGGAGATAAAAATCCTTAAAAATAATGCAGTTCAAATCCTAAGGGATCTAATTTATTTGAAGTAAAGTCTCTTAGAAAAAGGTGTATCTGGAAGGTTCAGATGGGATCTTGCTATTTAGATCTTACATATCAGAAAAGAGCCTAGGACAGTTCAAAGTCTAGGATGTGGAGTCGCATGTCAGGATCTATTGGTACCTCATAGGGAGTCCTTAGAGAATGACCTTAACACAAGAAACTGAGAGTTCAAGTTAACTATCATGCAGCCCTAGCAGTGCCTAATTGTGCCTGTTTTCTCCTAGCCTTTTCTTTCCTGCACATTGACATACTAGCTGGAATCAGGATAGCCTTGCAGTTCTGCATGACTGAGATAATTTTTATCATGAACGTAAATGTTAGAAACCAGTGATGGTAGGAATTCCAGACAACAACCTGTTATCTTCTTTCAGCAAAGATCTACCTGTGAAGGCTGTCCCATCTCAGTCTCCTGGTTAAGGAAACAAAATAAACCTGTATAATTTGTATAATTATAATTGTATAATGCAGGTAACTGTGAGTGCCCACAATGAGCTTGGGAGGATGCCCAACCAAAATTTTCATCTTTGACAAAAGTTAACTTAGGGCAGAAAAGGAGATGAAAAGAAAGACAATTCTAAATTGTGTTTTCACCACGTTGGTTCTTCAGAAGTAACACCTGTGGCAAAGTAAAGGTGATGGTAAAGATAAGGCAGCGTTAGGAAGGGTGCTGCCTCTTTGTGCTACCCCAGCAGTTTTGGGTTACTGTATTTTCCTTTGTTTCTGTGAATCGCTGTGTTATTTACTCCTACAACAGGAGTGCAAGCGTTTATCCTTTGACTTTCTGCCTATTGCCTCACTCTCTCCATTTCCAGACAGAGGTTTAGGGTGGGTTCTGATATCCATGTATTGAAATCTGAGACCATCCATTTTGTAGTAAACCATAATATCTTGATTATCTCAATAAAGATTTTATAAATCTACTTAAAATTTCTTACAGGAACTCACAGTTACACAATGTCATTGAAAAACTGGTTGCTTCTGTTGAGTGTTTTCTCAACAGAAAGGATTATTACTAGCATTATTAGGATTATTATTTTTAGGATTATTAATTTGCATAATTGTGTTCCTCTTCACTAAATCTAGAGAGAAAAAGGCAGATAAAAATACTTCTGCCTCTTGCTACTGCAAGAGGAAATTAGTATCTAAAAAGTCTTGCTGAACCATGACTAGGAAATGTTACTTTTGGGTCTGTTGATGAGCAGATGGTAATTGGAGGCAGGCAGGACTAAAACTGGGACCTTAAAGCAGTCAAAAAGAGAGTAGTTATTTACATCAGCTTAAGAGATCTGGGGGGCATTGGGGGATGGGGTGGAGCAATCAGCAATCTCGAGCATTAAGGGAGGCAAAAATTTGCTTACACCCCCTAATTCAGACTGAGTTACAGGTCAATACAATGCTTAAGAAAAATGAATTTCCTGACCTAGAGTCACCTCTCAACCTGGGGAACACTTGGGAAAGCAGTGCTACTGCTTTGCCAAGTTCAAGAAGGTCAATATCCACTAAACAAACGCGATTTTGAGAGAAAAGTGGGGAAATAATCTGACAGCTCATTGGAACTGCTTGTTTTCCCAGTCTGAGAGTTTCTTCCACCATTTTTCCCACAGCTGGCAATGAAAATAATTTTTTACGGGATTAAATTGTTCATGATACAACTTGGAGAACATTGATATGACCATGTGAGAGTATTTCACTTGCACCGAGCACGTGCTGGAATCTGCCCACGGCAGGATGAAAGATGCAGCTGTGCCTTGCATCCTGCTGGTCTGCACGTGGGACAGTGCAGCATAGCAATAGTGACTGATTGCTGCACACTAAAGTTTTACACTTCTAAAAAGTCTCCACCAGCAAGGGAGGCTTGTAAGGAAACTTTGTAAGGAAAAGCAAAGGCAGCGTGTGACAAAGGAGATGTAAACTATTTGTCCTTCCGGAGACTCTGTTTTTGTTCCCTTTCATCTTCCAGCTTCTCTTAATCTAAACTAAAGGCCTTTCAGACTGCATATATGACTCTCCTCGGGATTGAAAGAATGTGTGTATGTGGGCTGAAAAGGAGAGGAGACGGCTGAAATAAGAAAAATGCCAGAGTGCTAAAAAATGCTAAAACCTGGAATGTGTTCCCAGGATTTTTTGTCACTTCTAGTAGAAGATTCATTAAGAGTGTGTTTATATATGTGCACATATATACATAAACATCTAAGCCATATGTATTGATTAAATAATTACCTAAAATGTAATTGCCTCCTAGACCTGCCAGATTAGTTTAAAACAAACAAACAAACAAAAGAAAACAAAATAAATGAACAAAAAAAACCTACCCCTAAAAAAAACCCCAGCCCAAAACCTCCACCAGCATCACTGCACATAGATCTAAGACTACACCAACAAATTCTCATTTCACTGGGATTTTATTTCATTCTTGTAGGCTTAATATCTCACTGCATGAACAAAAAATATCACACAGAAAGGGCTTCGGGCTAGCTACTTCCAAAAAGATTCAGCCTTCTAAGTACTATCAATATCATCCCTATACCCACATGGTTAGCACTTTCTGATACACTCACTGAAAACCATTAATAAAGCAACATATTTAGTCTAGTTCTTAGCCATGTGTCGTACTGAAATAAGTTCATGTAAATCTGTGAACTGCACGACAATGATCAAATTAACAGTCGTTTCAGGGAAAATGCCCCTCAGGCTGAAAAATAATTAGTAGTCTCTCACTCTATCTTTTCCTACTAATAAAAATCCTGCTATTATTGTTGACTGTTCTAATAAAACACCTTCCATGACCCTGAGGTAGCTCAATGTAAAATATAAGGACTATTCTATTGTGCAGATGCACACATGTTTTATTGAACATTTCTATTTAGTTTCTCATCTAGTAACGGCATTACCTCCATGAGAACTTTTGTCAGAATGATGCAGGGCGTACGCTCTCTTCTTCCCATGCAATTCATCTTCCTGAAGTAAACCCCAAATTTTAAAACTCCACAGACTTTCAGTTTAACTTCTCTGTGTACTGTAGTACAACAGCACAAAGATTCATTTTTCCCTTTGATGACCACTCAGAAACAGGGCATTCATTTGAATGTGTATATTCTTGCACTACAAAATTCAGAGTGGCTCAGACTTTCAACAAAATTTGTGCATATTCTCACCAAAATTTTGCTCTCACGATTTTGGTTCAGTATAAAAGAGCAATTTGCCCTGTGCCACATTGTCAGAACTACCTATTTAAATATTTGCCTTATTATCTGTGCCTAAATTTAATTTTCTAACAGCATGGCTGATGAACACTACATAAGAGAAAGTTACTAAGGCTGTGAAAACCCAGTGAAGAAGTGGCCTATGGTTATACTCCTGTCTTGCCATAACTGGCGTAATTTTCCTATGTGCAAAGGTAGAGAAAAATATCTCATATTAACTGAGTGGCAACAGTGTGCTCAACTACAGAGCAGTGTTAACCTATTCCCTTATGCAGTAATGGATTTGTGGGGCCACATCCCAACTATTATTTTCTTTTCATTTTAGCTGGATGTGGAAACCATATAAACACAGAGATAGGGATAGAAGGCTTGTTTGAGTTTTATGTTCATGAATAATATACAAACATTTGGGATTAATTTATAGTAGCAAGCAAATAACAAGAGCTTTCCAAAATGGCTCCCAAGAGCACTTCCAAGGGAAGTACTCCCACTAATTTGCACTAATAGAAAAGTCAGAATGAGGTTCTTCTGTAAACATATTTCTGGAAGCACTTTGTGAGTAAGTGATCAGGAGTGACAGCACATACTGAGGGGGTAAATAAATGGGCTGACAGCCTGGAAACACCTACTGAAAACAGAAGGAGTGTTGCCAGTTTTGGCAGGATTTGGAGCGATCTTTACTTCCCTGGGATGGCTGCAAGGTCTGCTCCTTGCATCTACGTGTGTCTGTGTGCAGATGCTTGTGTGTGCGCACGTGTGCACATGTGAGAACGTGTGGCCACATCCGCGAGATTCAGCCCAGCCATGCTGTCCTACATGAAGCTGTGAGCCAGCACAGCAATCAGTCAGCTATTAATGACTTATGAATTTCCTTCCAGGAAGGAATGGGACTAATGCTGTGGTCCAAGTTGCCAGGAAGATGTTCTAGGCTTTAGTCTTCTGCATTATCAGCCCATGTGTGTAAGTGTACAGCCTTCCTATGTATACATTCTCCATTATGGTCCTAGAAACTTGGATGATCTACCCTGCCCTCAGTTTCTGCATCAATATTAAAAGTAATTTTCTTAATTACGTCTCTGAATTCTTGCAATGCATCAATTGTTGAAGAAAAAGGTCAACTGGTTTGCAAATTCCTATCATTTATGGGGGTTCTTAAAGAATACTTAAAATTCTCATATTTTAGAGATTTCTATCTTATGCAATCATGTCTATTTAATGTTGTCTTGTGACGAAGGAGAATAAAAGGATTGCAAATAGGTAACAGGAACTAGGTAGATTTTTTTTTAGTATATCTCTAATGCCTCTTAGCCTTGCATAAGAATCAAATTCTGTCCAAATTACTTTTGTGCTATGTGGATGCCATAAACAACAGGATGGAAAAGGGATTGATCTCTTTCTCCCTCCTTTACATGAGGATATGTTATAATCAGAAAGGCTAATATATTACCAAAACCACGTTTTCTTCTTTCTCAGAGATAAAGCTCTTGGACCAAGAATTCAAACAAATGCCTTTTATTGACAGGAGAATTTCTGAGGTATCACTTCCCTTCAGAAATGACAGCATCAAATATTCAGAATTCCAGGAGAAACTATCTTTCTCTCCCACAACCTTTCACAGCTTGTTAGCATAGTGTTTTGATTTTAGTTGGCCTAATTGCTCAGAATTAGACCTTCAGAATAATAAGAAATACACATGTTCCCCTGATAAAGCTAAGAACACTTCAGGCTCTGTTCCAGAAATAGGGCTGAAAGTAATTTCCATCTTTCAAGTGTTATCAGAAAACAAATGTTAGTAAACAGTGGGTAGTGAATAAATGAGGAAGGAGGGAGGTCAACGACAGCATCAATCAGCTACGTCTTGCTGAAAAATTAAGGTGCTACAGGTGAAAAAAAAATTAATTTCAAGAAAGGAGGGGATCAAATTAATTTCCATATCCACTTTTAGACATCTATTCTTCCGTAATGGGGTAAAACCCTGCAATTTTCTTGGGCAGCAACGGAAATTCTTACTAAAGGGCTTGACCCTTTGGAGGGTGGTGTCTTGAGCTATTGAGCCTAAACATTTTCACACATTTACAGAATAAGGGTTGGCATTTGCTTGGGAAAGGTAACTCATTGCGTGCTTATAGTTCTGGACAAAAAGAAGACAGAATAGCTTCTGAATGCCAGTGTTTCAGTCATTAGCTGAAACACTGAACTTTGTCCCATTTCTTTATGAACCTGAAATGTGTGTTCTAAGGACTATTTTTAACTTCCTGTTAGTTTATCATAAAAGGACTCTACCCTCTAGCTATAATCTTCAGAAAAAGCTGATGTTAACAGATTAATGGAAATGTTGCAAGGGAAAAAAATAGGCTCAGCCCCCAATTTTGAGGCAAGTCCCAGCTGCACCTGCTGATTCCAAGTAGCCACTGAGTCTGGCTTTCAATAAAACAAAAGAGACAACTGCAGGTTTGTTGAGGTTTACTTTTTGTTTGTTTGTTTGTTTGTTTTTTCCCTAGCCCCCAGAGCTCACACAATTGAAGTACATACACAAAAAAATCTTCCTGCTGTGATAAACAGAGATCTCATGCATGTGTGGACTCGACAGGTATTGTTAATCAATGCAGTTTCTCTGCAGTCAAGGAAGCTGTGCCAATTTTCCCTGGAATTCTGCTTCATATTTACATGTTCCTTGTTGGTGGCTGATCTGTAATCTGAAGGACTAACCTATGTCATCCAGGCTTCATGTGTATACTTTGCAGAAAGCCTCACTGAGTCTAAGACTTTTAAGTCAGCCGAATGTTAGGATGCACATCAGATATCCTCTGGAACAATGGCCGCATTTTGCCCCAGACTTACCACAGTCTTAATCAAATTATTATGATCAATTGCTAGGGAATAACGAGTGAGTCAACTTACAAAATTTTAATTACAAAGACAATATTAGTGAAATTCTTTATCATCTGTATGTTGAACACGTCTGAAATTGGTCCTATATTTCTCTGCATAGAACAGACTTTTTCCTTGGTTGCCAAACAGAGGAAGTGAGATATAAATGAGAATTTCACACAAGCATGGAAGACGTGGAACAGCTAGCACAGTTGGATCTGCTCTCACCATGCAAGGAGTACTCATTTGACCAGCACTGACATAGCAGATAAACTGACATCACTACTGACCTTTCAAAATTACAGGAGCAAATTTTTCATTTTAAAATAGCATCACCAGTGCACCAAAATTACAACAAAATTTTAAAAATTAAAACACTGCAGAGAATATATTTGATATTTTTCTTATTTTTAGATTGTTGGGCAAATATCTTGGAATTAGAGCCTTTGGACAATAAAGCCAAGAAGCAAATAATTAATATGTGATCTGAAGGCAGAAAGCAAGTAATTAGTAGCTAATTAATTAATTTATTGATTAAAGGTAATCCTAAGGAAATTATTATATTCAAGAACTGCTTTCTAGTCTGCCATATAAAATAGTTTAGAGCCAACAGACAATAATGAGCAAGGGTTTTGTTGCTCATCTTACCTCTTATTCTGTAGTCACTTGAAGTTTTGTAATGCCATTTAAGACTTAGTTTAGTGCCATTGAGAGCAATGGTACAAGCTGCAGAGTTAACAAGTTTGAAGATCCAAGTTGGATCGCATTGGCCCTGTAATAGTACACTGAAATAATTCTCCCACAGAGCAGCTTACTCATTTTCACAACAGCTTGATGGATGCTGTTATTTTGATTGAGTAGGAGAGTGTGAAGAACACTGCCTACGACAAGGCTGTTGGGACAGACCTTAAATGTTAATACTTAAAAGAATGGGGAATGTATTTTAATAGTTGGGTTACATTTCTCTGATCAAACCAACCATCGAAGAGTTTGAAATTCTGCTGATTCCCAATGTCCTGTCTAAGCACTTTGATCTGAGGTGTTCTCATTATAAAGGTGTCTTATAGGGAGCCACAGATACTACGCATACAGTGTGCTGACTTTTGTGGACAAGAAATTGTTGAGAGAAGAAATGGGGAAATGAGATTACTGGGAAGAAGGAATACAGGCTTAAAAAGTGACTAAATATCAGTAAGGACCTAGAAGCTAAAACGTAGGGGATTATTTTTAGGATGGAGGAATTAAGACAATGAATTAGGGATAAGAGTTTCTCAGCATCATTCACTGATTGGGGAGGAAATTGAGCAACTGAAAAATTCTAATGCAAAAATATTTCTACTTAAGTAACCCAGAACACAGAAGAACACAAGACATATAGAAGAATCAAAAGGATGGTATTACTTAATTACCTGTTCTTTTCTTCTTTTTTAAAATAAGGTTCCATTATCTGTACTTACCTGCCAAGACTTCCTCTTCATATTCAGTCTACTTTGTCTACTTATTTTTATTGACCTTAGGGGGACCCAGAAACTGACAGTTTTTGTCAGAATTGTCTGTGATTTTCTTGAATGTAGGCGCCATAATGGTCACTGACTTAAATATAGTTGGATGTTTCAATACACATCATAGCACTTGTATTTTTCTGCAAACCTTGGTGCACATAAGCTCTGTCAATTTAAACAAATATTCGTCATCTACTTTAACCCTTCCCCAAACTTTGATTGTAACGAGAAAACCTCAGTCCACTCTGATAGCTGAATAAAGATTTCGCTTAAGTAAAACATACATTGATGGCTGAAACACAGCAATGAATGAGCAAGAGAAAGAGTCAGTTTCTGTGTAAAGTAACACACTTTGAAGCAGCTTCTATCAGCCACAACATGGCCAAACATTTATTATGGGGAATTAATTGACAAGGAGAACAATAGTGACTGACAATGCAAGGAGAGATGAAGCTCTCTCTGTGGCTTTTGGTATGGCCCCTTTAGGGGGTTATCTCAGGGTAGCTGCTAAAAGGTCACAGGCATCGTCTAATGTCTAGGACTTCTTTTGCATTTATGCTCTCTATCCCAAGGAAAAAATTATGCTCTAAGAAGTGGTTAAAAAATCAAAACAAAACACAAGGACATGCAAATGCAGTAACTTTTGCAATTACCAGAGCTACCACAACTGATGATGTATTTTTATGTACTATGCTTGCTAAACACAACCAATTCTCAGAGTCCACAAAACTGTATGTATAAATCTTAGCATTATTATGGAGATGACTTTAGACAAGTGTATTATTAAATATTCTTTTAACAGCTCTATATGAAAACAAAAAGGCAATGCTTGTGCTGGTCTCGGGTAAATATTACAGAACCAGCTCTATTTAATTTTCAGGTTATTTTACTTAATTTACATGAGATTGTGCAAACTAGGTAATCAGTAATTTTTGAAATGAAGTTGACATATATTTTTGGACAAATCATCATGAAAAACAGTGAATAAAGAAGATTCAGAAATTGAATTGAAATTGGTTGTCTCTCTTTAATTCGTCCATCATATCAAACCGTTTACATATACATAGTCATTAAAGATAATTTCTATGTGGTTTGTGATCCACTTTTTAACTGCAAAATGCAAAAGTAATTAAACCAATTTGAAACAATTATAGAAAAACAATATTCAATAACTGAGGTGCCAAAAAGTTTTACCATATCCTAAGGAGGCAAAAAATAGTCTAATCAGCAGTCATATTATTCCACATTACATTTATTCCTGCAAGCTAGCCAAGCTCAAATTAATTGTACTGACTAAACTTTTCTTCTTGGAGAAAATTAAAGATATGCTGTTGTCAACACTTGAGCACAACCTTGCCGACACTTAAACGCAGAGAAGGGTGTGACATCCTGCCCTGGCTGCTTCGCGCTAATTAATCACTCTGGTATTTAGGACCATTCAAGCAGACAAATTAATGGAGAATAATTAGTGTATCTTTGTTCCAGCTCGGCTTTGCACACCAGACACTCTGAGGGAGAGGGGGGAGTATGTAGAAAGTGAGCTATTAGCATGCACATAGTTTTGCTTCTGTTCAGCAAGTTCTGCAGAGATTAAGAGAAAAGCCAAATTAGCAGTCGTGTGACTGGGGTTAGGACATCTCTCAGTAAAGAAAGCTCTCTGTTTGGGTATCAGCTTTCAGAAGCAAGTTGTTAATCCAGATGTTACCTTTCATAAGGAACAAAACACAATTAAAAACGTCCTCCTCCCCCTCTCACCCATGCACACAAAAGAAAAAAAAAAGGAATTGTTCCTTTCCATTACGAAGATTTATCTGCAATTTTGGCGATGGGTACCCACTAAAAAGAAATTTCTAAATTTTCAGCTTTACTTTCCAGGTCATATTTGCTCAACATTAACTTTCACTGGGAGCACAAGGGAGAATACACCAAAGAAAATACATCATGTAGTTATTATAGTCAACAACAACACTTATGGTTATTTTATGGGATCACTTTGAACAGAGAATACACAAACCCTTCAGATTTCCAAAAATAACAAATAGTGTAAAATTTGTATTAATTGTAAAATTAAAATAACATAAAATCATTAAGTAGTCCAAAATATGAAAAAATAGTGATACCTACCAAAGAGAGCAGTAATATTAAGTCCTTGATACACAGATACCCTGAGATAAAAGAAACATGTATCTGTACATATTCCATAGAACATTTTCTGGTTCCTGTATAAAAACTTTTTGTTCCAAATTCTTCTGTTACTTATTCGTACATGATGAGATCTATAAAAATTTGACTACTATCAAGAAGGAGATGATCATTGCTAATTCACTTTGACATCATCTCAAGCTTAATGTGATGAATACTGCTTGGTGGGACTGAACACAAAATTAGTGCACAGGCAATTTCTGCGGTAGTTTAAGCGTTATTCTAGACATCATGAGGATTTACTCTCTCTGATTGGTGCCAAAGTCTAACAAAATATAACCCATTGCAAGACCAGGACATAAAATATTTCCTCGTTGAAGAACACTATGTTTAGGAGGATTGGTGTAGAAACTTGCTGCTCAGACCCATTTGTAGAGTACATTGCTTACAGGCAAAAATGCACCATGGCTCACAAAGCACAGTGTCTCGAGGGGGTGGGGGTGGGTGACAAGGGTCAGGGGAAAAAAGATCAAGAAAGACCACACAGTGAGAAAAGCTGACCACATTCAGAAGCTGTATCAATCCTAATCAATCCTATAAAATCTTTTTTTCTTTTCTTTTCTTTTTTTCTTTTTTTTTGTAAGAGCTCACAATAATGTGCAGACTATAAAACTGTGCTACGTGCAGTTTATTTTTGAGGAGCATGAACTAAAAGGCAGGGAGAGGGGGAAGGAATCCCACCCAGGTTTTGACACGATATAGGATACTGTTTTAACACAACATTACAGGGCTTCATAAAAATGTGATATTTCTGTTCACAGTGTCCTGGGTTTGTTGTTTGAGGGAGAGCACAGCTACAGAATCATGAACTCTCACAGCTCCTCACTGTGAGGGGGAAAACAGAGCACCTCTCCACAGTTTCCTACAACACAGAGTTACTGTGTGGTAAGACCAGATGCCATTAGAAACGCTGCCATTCTGGGAATGGGTTTCCTCAATCTTTGAAGGTGCATAATCCTCATTAAAGGAAAACCCTGAGCGTAGGAGGGGCAGCACTGACATCAAGGCACCTGGCCATGACTAAAAGAGCTGGCCCCATATGCGGCTGCTGCTGAGCAGCAGAATGTAATTTAGTCGCACCAGCAGGAGCAGAGGTCAATGATTTTATATTAATGGGGATCACGACAGTTCTAAGCTGTGGCGTGCTTTGAAATAAGTGTTGTACAAGGCAGCAAAGAGGGCTCAGCAGAGGAAATGAGCTGTGTCACTGTCTCCTCATGCCTTGAAGCAAATACAGAAATGTTTAAAGTTGCTATAGACTTGAAGCCATAATATTTTATAAACAACAATTACCTGTTTTAATCCAAGAGCTAAATAGCTTGAGAATTATTACATCTTCTGACATAATTCAAACAAAATTTAAAGAAATTAAAAGTGTGGGGCTTTTAGACTGCAATCTAAATGAAGCAGAAGTGGAGGAAATGTGATAAATCCTTTAAAAAAATCAAATACACTTTGTAATTAATCATCTGCATGCAGGGATTATGGTCACATTGCATTAAATCACAATGCATCAGCAAACAATCCGTGTCAATATCACCTAACAAAAATCAGAGATTTAACCACGCAAAAGGGTCCAAGTTTTGATTAAAAGATCCTCAGGAGTTTTAATATGTACACTTCAGACCTTGAACCAAATTCACATTTAATCAAGCTTCTTTGTGGAGCTGTAATGTGAGCTCTTCTGTGGCTTTTTGGGGGATTTAAATCTGGCCTTTCATGTAAGTGCATGACACAGCAATCCTTTACATGGATCAATACGTAACTCAAGGGATACCTGAGGTCCTTAATGAGGTTTTCTGGGTAGGGGTTATTATTATTGTTGTTATTGTATCCATTGGCTCCAGAAATGTGGTAGGTGCTGTTCAGAGGTGTGGTGGAGACATGATCTTCTCAACAAAGACATCTCCTTGTGAGGGGATATTTGTGTGAGCCAAAATAAAAAGAGAACAATGCTGCACCCTCCCCTACTATTTCCCAGCAAATTCAAATTACTCTGCTCTCAGTATTGATCCCAAAGTCTTTTCGTAAGTATTACAAAAGATATCAGAATCTGGAGTCACAGCCTTGTGGATTGGTTCTGAGATGTTAGTCCATGGTGTAAGACGGCACAAAGCACAACAATAGTGGAAATGCAAAGAAGGGGGAATGATGGTGGCATAGCAAAGATGATGGGGGATACAAAATAATGACTCAGGAGTAAGGATTGTGAAGGTTCCCAAAGGCAGTGAGGAGCAGTTTGCATTTTACTGAAGGGTGGGAAAAGGGATAATTGACATGGTTGGATTGATAACCCAAAAAAGATTGAGAAACAGAATTTTTAACAGAGAGGAAGTCGGAAAAAAATTTGTGTGTTGAACCACAAAATGAAATACTCCAACAACTGTGGTATAAGAAGTTGAACACAATATTAACTAATGAAATGTTAAACATAGAACTGAGAATAAAGGAGGAAACAGTGAAAAGGGTGGAGCAGGGGGTGAACTGACAGTTATAGAAAAGTCTAAAGGGACAAAACCCACCAAACTGAAACAAGGTTGGTAAAAAAGGCACATAAAAAAGGGTTTTTTTTAAAAAAAATACATTTTTATGATGTTTTATTGTTTTGTGGAGACATATAAGGCAGTAGTATTCCAAGGGCAAAGGAGGACTTCTATGCGAGGGTTTAGTCATTATGCTAAAGCACAATTAATAGTTAACAACAGCTAGAGATTAATAAAGAGTGCCAAATATAAGTAACTGGAATGCAGAAAGGGATACCAAAGGAGTAAGTACGGAAGTTCCCTGGAGATAAGAAAGCCCCTGTAGTCCCAGTGTCAAATACAAAGTCACACTGACCAGCTGACTGGTGAGACCTTTGCACTCTGTGAAGAAGTCTGTTATAACCTCCTTGATTAGGAGCCACTTTCCCCTCTGGAGGCAGGATCTCCTGTCTCTGTCAGTGATAGCCTGACTCCTATGACAGCAAGGGCATCAGCAAGAGCTGGACTGGATACTGGGTGAGCAACAGCAGCTGGATCCTCAGTCATACCTGGGAGAACCACTGGCACAAAACCAAGCTCCTTCCAGTCCCTGCTCTTGGAAAACAGCTCCCTCACCTAACTCTCAGTACAAGCCTAAGATCTGCCCAGAGCTGGTTGTCCCTGGCCAAGCAGGCAGGCAGAGGATGGAGGCAGAAGGATCTCAGAAACTGCAGAGCTTTGTTTGAGTGAGCTTTTCATTGTCCCCAGGCCAAAATCTCTAAGTCCTCTGTCTCTGTCTCCTAGCAGTGATCTTGCAGGCAATAAAATTTCATTTTCTGAGTGAAGCCTTGTAGGAAGCTGAGGACTGATTTGAGACATAGAGCTTGGCTGGCACTAAATTTCACAGCTAACCCTTTTAAGCAGGTTTTAAACAAAGTGCAGTATGAGCCTAATATAGGTGTTCATTAACTAATAATAAATTGTAATGGAATGCCACTGACACCTATATGAGCACTAATCGGATTGATGATCACAGCCATTACCAACGAATGCCAAACAGATTCCTGATAACGACACTCTGGCTCCAGAGTACATGTGTTATGCTGAGACTCACTTACGCAGAAAATCCCAAGAAATAACAAGTTCATTCACCTCGCTCTTCTCTTGACTTACAGCTGGCACATGTCTTTTCTCCCATCTTCTGGGCTACCACCTACCTAACTTGAGAAGGCATCTGATGCCCTGGAAAATGGTGGAAAGACTTAAGCTGACTTCCATTGCCTTGGGGAGGAGAATAGTGAGCAAAAGATGCAAGGGAAAAAATATTAAAGAAAAAGTCACTTTACTTCAATGGCTGATGTACAACCTGTGCACTAATAAAGATAATGTTTTAAAATGCTGTTTAAATAAAGTATTTAATGAGAGAGAATAGTCTTAGAGATGCAGAAGAATGCTTGGTTTGACAACTGTTTGCAATTTCATGACTTCTGAGCGTCATGTATTTTAATGTGTTTGTTCCTTAAGTTAGCTTTTCAAGTCATATTGTACTTAAAGGTATGTTACGAGTATATGGAAGATGAACATACCACCTCAGACACAAAATTAACCTGTTCAGTTTTTCAAATTGTAAACTGCAGAAAATATAATGTTAAATGATCTGAATATAAAACTAAGTTAATGACCTAAATCTTGTCTCTGCTTGTCTCTTTTTTTTCTCTCTGCCTGGCTAGTTGATAGAAGGATATATTTCCTTCACTAATGAACAGATTTATCATTTTTACTGTGAGTTTTAGTACTACACATATTGCAGGGAACATACAGAAGGCCTGGTCACAAATTAGGACTGCTCTGCCAAGGCACTGTAAAAACAGGAGAATGATGCCCTCTGTCCTGAAGAATATTTTCTGACAACTTCCTATGAGTTCATTTAAATGAATGAGAGCAGCCATCCAAGTAACTTTTGCTGCTTTTGAAAATTTCAAACAGAATTTGCTAAAACCCATTCTAAGTGAGCTTTTTTTTGTAAAATGAATATCATTATAATCCATTAATGACTGAGGGTAAGATCAAGTTCACTCAGGTTAGGCACTTAACTTGAATCTAATTTTAAAGCACTCAGTATACCAATCCTCATTAGTAAGAGTGTACCTAAATTCCCCTACACAGTCAGTGGGGAGAAGAAGGTGGATATTTTTTCTTCTACTTAAGTGAGACAAGACCAAAAATAATAAATTTCCACAGAAAGGTGGGAGATAAGAAATCAATATCCTAGCTCCATGTGATAGTAGAAAATTTGATAGGTGTTAATGCACAGAGAATCCCAATGAGTTAATTGCTTCTGCACAGTAAGGAAAGGCTAAAAAGGAAACCCCAATGTTTCCTGTCATCCTGGCCTAGAAGTCAGATGTATGAACTCACACCCTGCACTTCTGATCAGGTTAGTACTGGGCATATAGATATGACACAGGTGTGAGTGATACAGATATGTAAGAGGTAAGGTCTTAAGCATGGAGTTAGAATCTTATTTTAGTTCCCAGATGTGATTATTTTTTCATATACAGTTCACAGTAATTAGGATTGTATGCTTACAGTCATTCAAGATAAAAAGCTTGTCTCATCTAGGTATTCACTGCTAGAGGACACTATTTCCATCTCAGCTTATTAGAGGAAAATCATAAAACATATGTAAAAACATGAAAAAATGAAAACCAACACCCAAAACATCAGGACCAAAGATGATAAATCCATAATTTCCATCCTGAGAGGCATTGAGCAGTACATTCTGAAAGAGACCTTGAGAGGTCACTCAGTCCACCCCACTGCTCAAAACATAGTCAACAAGACGGTCGATACCTTTTTTTTCCTTTGGATCTCAAAAAGCTTCAACAGCAGAGATCCCACAACTTCTCCAGGCAGCCTGGAGAACCTCACTGCCCAATTATCCTCACAACAAGAAAAATTCCCTATATGCACAAAAATCCTTCTTCACTTAAAACCTCCCTTCAGACTGCCACTCCCCAGCACATGGAGCTATAGGCAGTGCTACCATCCCAGATGTGTCCTTGCTGAATTCAAGACCCAATTCAAAGACACCCTTCCCCTGTGCAGACCAGCTTGTACTCCAGTTTCTTCTATCTGCAGGCTTGATGAGAGTGCACAGTCTGTGTCATTCTGTCTCCAAGCCATTGATAAAGACTTGAAACAGGACTAGTCCTGGGACAGGCCCCCAAGGAATTCCATGTGTGTGTTGGTATCCTGTCAGTACACAATGCTTTTCATACACCTTACAGTTTGTTCATCAAGACCAGAATATCCCAGTTTGGATACAAGGATGCTGTGGAATACTATGGTGAAAGCTTTGGTAAAGTGAAGACAGATGGCACCCATCACTTTTTTGTCATCCACAGTCCTAGACATTTCATTTTAGAAGGCAAAAAGCAATCAGGGAGGCCAGAAGCTTTTTACCCTTGGTAAATCCATGTAGACTTTTCTCAGTCACCAGAGACTCATTTGTGAGCATAGAAAAGTCTTCAAAGAGAACTTTGTCTATGATTTTCCCAGGAATCAAAGTGAAACTGGTTGGTTGGCAGTTAAACATCAGAAAACCCAAAATTCTTCCACTCTTCTCAGGATTAAAAAAAAATAAAATTAAAAACAACAGAAATCAAGAAAATGCAGCAATAGACAAGCTGCAGTCTTAAAAAAAAGCACAAAAGGACCCTGTTTCATAGCTTTAGGCTATGAAACCAACTCTTCTCATCCAGGAAAGTTACATTAAAAAAAAAAAGTATTTGTTTATACTCTAGCTCATTCAATGTGCATATGCAAAATACACATCTTCCTACGCAAAACATTCAGTTGGAATACTATGGACTTAATTATCATATATGGTCAAGAGGTTTTCCCTCACACAGTAACACTAACAAAGGGCTTTAAAAGGAATATCAGTTTTAGTGTCATGGGAGGCCTTTTTACTTTCACAGCGTGTTCTCAGGAAGTCTTAACATGATATGATGAGGTTAAGATTTGGTTTTATTTCAATATTTTCACAGTTTCCATGGCATTTCAATTCTATCATGTATGTTGCTGTGTGAGCTCACAGCATTAGGATTCTGCCTCTTGATGTGATGTTCAATAATATTTTTGTTTGTGTTACTAGTTCTATTGTCACAATGGAAAATACACTAGTGACATTAGCCTTAGAAAATTAGGCTTCATTTATCTTAACAAGTGCACCTTAGAGTATAAGAAGCACAGAAAACACAAAGCATGAAATATTCTACTGAAATAATGTATGTCATAAATTTTATAGAATTATTTAATAACATTTATTGTTCTTGATGGCACCTTTGTAGAATACTGCTGCCTTAAGAGAAATCTTAAAAAACAGAAAACAACCAGTATATTTTAATTATGTATATTCTTTATCAAATGATAACATACGTCTACATATTCTTGTAAAAAGCAATGTCTAAGTGTCACAGTGTTGTGTGTGTAATCCTAACTCCTTGCATAAATAGCTTCCTGAATTTTTTCAATGGCATGTTTAAGTTTATGAGCTTGGCTTTTAAGGAGTTCTTATGATAAAGGTCTTGATTCTTTGTGAAATCAAAGTCCTCGAGAAATTAATGAAAGATCCTTACAGCAACCTTAACTCTTCCAGTATCAACTGGAAATTGTAGTGTGTTGTGGGATACAAAGGCTGTCTCAGAAAGACTTAAAGTGGTACTGTTGAACATGGCTTTGAGGAGTTTGCAATAGCCTGAATTCTCCCTCTGTGCAAGGGAGTGCTGTCTTACAAGTCCTTATCACACACCCTAAGGTTTATTTCCTGTTTTGCTGGTCCCGGGTAAATTAGAATGAGGCAATTTACATTTCCTTCATTCTGTACAAAAAGCAGCTGTAAAAGCCTCTTCTTGGAAGTCACGTCTGTGCGATCAGTGTGATCAGTTCAGGCTGGTGCAGTTACCTAGGAAAGTCTCTCATCAATTTTAATGTAGATTTAGAGATGTGTTCTAACCAGCCTTGATTTAATCTTTTTTTTTTTACAGTTATGGAACATAATACATTTTTTCCCCTAGTTTTACAGAAGGTAGAAACTGTATAGGCAAATGAGTACTGGAGCACCAATGCATGGCTGAATCCATGTTACACTTTAATATTAGTTTCCATCTTGAAATACCAAAGCTGAAATATCTCACTATTTTAGTGATCAGTGGGAATCTCAGTATGGAATTGCTTACTTAAAACATCACTTAAGTCACTTGACATTGACCAAATATGCCCCCATTAAAATGACATCTCACAAATATTGCCTGATTAAGCAGTAGCAGTAGCTATTTGTTGATGAAAAGATAAATCAGTTTCCTGGGAAAAGTGCCAGTAGATAGCTTGTATACTCTACTTACATACTGGATTCTTGATAGATTTGGTGAAGATGTCTTCATGTTAGTATAATAAAAGCCTATTATCAGTTCAACAGCAGAAAACTGTTTTCATTCATCAAGAAAATAGCAGGTTCGACACTAGTTGCCTTTTTAAGTGAAAGATTGGACATACGCTATGAAAAAATTTCCTGCCATTGCAGAGAAGGATAGCACACTCAAACACATTTTTAAATTTAATTCCACTTCTCAATTCAGTTGTCAGCCTCTTTACAGTAAATTACATGGTTGCTATTAAAAAGCATACTTTGACTTGTTCCCAAAGTGATTTTTTAAAAAAGTTTGAGCAAAATTCTTGCAGCCATTTTGGATTTATGACAAGAGTAAAAATTAATCCTCATGCCCTCGATTTCTCTGAACAACATAGGAAAAAAAAACGGTGTTTTTTTTCTCTCCCCATGGAAATAATTCAAAAGTGGATGAACTGACAAACTTCAAACTTGTGTAATTTTTATTGAATATTAATATTCTTTTCTTACGAAGGCTAAATGCCAAATTTGATGAGACACCAAAAATCCCCCCCACACTACATGTCAGTCCCTGCTTTGTAAAAACATGATGGAACAGGTAAGAAGAATTTAAAAGTGAATGATGGTAATAATGCCTGTGATACAAGGGAGGACAGGAAAACATTAAGAACTCTTTCTAGTATTACAGGCATTTCTCAGAGCTGGCACAGGGAAATACATAACTAATAAAAAGTTCCTTGCTACATTTAAAAATTAAATAGGATAAAGGTACCAGACATAAAAAAAAACTGAAATAAATAAAATTTCTTCCTAATAATTCTGCTACATTTTTTTCTATCAGTTAAGTATGAGAACAGCAAATAGCCCTCCATTTTCTTGTTTAATTTCTGAAAAGAAGAAAGGAGATAAAAGAGAGAAGAGACACCTAAGAGATGATCCTAAAACTTAGTAGAGAAGGGCAAAAGATTCATGACTAGTTGTGGTATCTCATGGAAACTTTCAGGTGTATTTCCAAGAAGGAGATGAACCACACAGTGTTCAGACTTTCAGAACTTTTATTTACTGCCCTGATTCTCCACAAGGAAGTGCTTACTCTCTACAGACCCATTGGAAGAACTGAGCTTGAACATCAGTATCTTCATTTTTGACTTTTGCACAGATCAATAAAGCTAAGACTGAGAAAAGAAGGTTCTTGGATCTCTCAGTGAGGAGGAAGAGGTTAAATGTCTGTTTCTGGAGCAATTCTAGGCTCATGAAAGAAATCAGCAATTAAATACTGAAGCCTTGGAATATTAGCAGTTTTTTTTTAATCAAGAAAACTCCATCAAAATGGAGACTATGACCTTAAATATATTTGAAGTGTCCTTTAAAGAAGCTGTCATGTCTATTTTGGCCTCTTTCCCCATCTTTGAGAAGGAAGGCAACAGCCCTTGCTGGTGCATGGAGCCAGGGGCAATGAGATAGCTTTGCTCCACAAATGCTATTAAAAGTGTTTCTTTAGCAGTGAGAATCAGGTGCAAGGTAATGTACACAGAATGTCTTTCCTCAGCTCTAATTTGTGCAAGCCATTAACGGATAAGAGTAAAAAACATGATAGCAGCTATCCATTACAAAACTGCCTCTCTGATTGTTCCAGCCTAGGGAGTCTTTTAATGGGGAGAATAAAACTACTTTAAGCAGTGTAAAAGGTGTGTCTGTAATCATAATGCCAGGTTACTTTTGGATATGATACTGCAGCTCTGTCCTCCCTCTGAACAGGTGGGCAATTCTTAGTTTATGGTGGGCGATGTAGACTACAATCCATCCTCAAGAACTGATCACTACTATTCACACTTTCTATTCACACCCTTGAAAACATGCAGAACAAGGATGAGAAACCTGTGACAGAGGTTAAACAGAGCCTGTCTACATTTTTATCCCAGAGGGCTCCCAGCTGCAGCATTTTGTTGATGTGGGGATGCTGCTCCTGGATAGTGTGTGGTAGGCAAGTGGATGTGAAGAAATGTGCCAGGGCCAAACCAAAGCAAGGACCACATGCCATCCAAAGTGACTGTATTGCTCTGCAGTGTGGCTTGGTAACCTCCACGCAGTAGATGTAACCTTTGTTTTTATAACTAAATATTTTGGTCACGCTTTGGCAGCAGCAATAGTGACATCTGATTTGTGGGGTGTGTAACAAATGATCTTTATTTTCTTTCCTTTGCTGGAGAGAAAGAAAATCACTACATTGCCTGCTGCTGTCTCAGGACCGCTGACATGGCCATAGAGGGATGGCAAGTCTAGAACCTCTTACATTTCAGGCAGAAGGAGAAGGAGGCAGAGGGAAGCCTTGCCTGGCTTCTTGGGCAATGCCTACAGTGGTCCAGGAGGCACCATTTCTGCATCCTGTTAAAAATCAAGAAGTCAGGCAAGTCCCAGACCAAACAGCAGGTTCCACATTAAACTACAGTTTCTAGCTAAATCAATAGAAGCAAGATGAATTAAGAGCGAATGTGCCAAGTTTTTTAACTGATATAATTAAATCAGTTTTTAAATGCATCTTTAGTTACATAGACACATTCAGATCAGATCTTGGCCATCTTCTCCCCCTCACATACTTGAAGCCTGAATCCTCCTTGCCAAAGGGGCAATATGATCAAATCTGCATATTCTAATTTTTCAGAGCTTGTAATATGAAAGTCTTTGAGAGTTGGTGGTATTCAGGTGCCCAAGTATCTAAGCTAGTTTAACACTGTTGAATCTAGGCCAAATAAGTGCTTTTAAGTTTTCCCCTTAAGCTCTTTGGGCTTCAGTTTTCCCACTTCTGAAATCAGAGTTTTGAAATCAAGATTTATGGTGGGAGAAAAATATCAGCTGCCTCTCACACAGAGATCTTTTCTGCTCTCACTAAACTGCCATGAATCTTAATTCTGAGCAAGAGGTTTTGAGATCCTCACAGCTGAGGATCACTGTTTTAGCACCTTCTGCAAGCTGAAGGGGAAAAAAACACCCTCAGTACTGTCATTTCAAACCAGCCTATAACATTTCTCTAAGAAGCTATTTGGGATGTAAAATTGTATCACACCAAACCACATCAGCCATCTTTCAGTGAAAGACAAGAACAATTTACTATTTAAAATAGAAGTATTAATGTTTTAACAAGCATAGATCTTTGTCTATAGTTTTCTGAATGAACAGATAAATAATTAAGCAAGAAACAAAACCTAAAATATTATGTGCAGAATTAGCTCTATCTTTCACTTCCCAACTCAGTGACTTTTCCCAGTACTTTTATCAGACCATATTTGTTCTGTGAAAATGGAATGTAGCTCTTCTTTAAAGTGCATCTTGCAAGACACATGCAAGAGTCAGATCTCAGCTGGGAACTAAATTTTAATTCTGGTTTTGCCACATCAGTATGGAACACAGCAATTTTTTGTTTTAATATTCCACATATCTGATTTATTTAGTTTACTTGGAAACCTCACTCTCCCCTAATATCTTGGATTCAGGAAATAATCACTTTTTGGGCTTTCAGCCCACAGTTTTCTCTCATTTAAAACATATACAAAATGAAAAAGCTCAAATTATAAAAAAAAAAAAAAAAAAAAAAAAAAAAAAAAAAAAAAAAAAAAAAAAAAAAAAAAAAAAAAAAAAAAAAAAAAAAAAAAAAAGCAGGGGGAGAAGTGAAGGTATTTTCCCAGGATATTCCCTGAGCTGCAAATATTTTTTTTTGGTACAGCATACACACACAGAGAACAGCTACCTTGATCCTTGATCATGCCTTGAGCACTGCCCTGTGTGCACACAACACACCCAGGGTGACAGGGGAGACCTTGGCTGGGGGCACCCAGCAGCAGGAACATGCCAAGAGACTGGTAGTGGGCTATACAGCAGAATTCATTTTCAGGTGATCACCTCTGGGTATTCACCTGAGGACAGATCTTGTAAGGTGTTGAACACCCTGGCACCAATCCAGAAAATCATTTATACCCACAAGGAGTGTGCCCAAGTTGAGCATGCATTTCTGTCCTTTCCTTCATTTAGCTCAGAGGGAACAGCATTACTTTTCAAGAGCTTTTTTATTCTGTGCCTGATGAGAATGACCTTCCCTCATCACTCATATGTTTGTTACCTAGGGTCAGAAAGAGGATCAGACAGGAAGGCTTTATCTCACTTCTGATTTCCAAGGGAGAGGGAGAAAAATCCACTTTTTCCTTTTTTGAGGTCTTGTACATTACAAGCAACAAGAATGCAGTTTGTGCACTGTCTCTTACAACCTGTCCTCTCTTGTTGCTGAAATTCCTCAAACATGTCTGCTTATCCTTGGAAACTGGAATTATTATTTCATGAAGAAATATGTGTTAATTGTTTTATAAAACTGTAGTGATTGCCTTGGAAATAATAATAATACCACTTAAAAATTCAAGTGTGCAGCCTTTCCTTTCTCAGTTGGAAACATCCACTGTCCGGTACTCTGATGCTTAATTGCAATCCACAGAACACTAGAGAAAAGAGGAGAGAGACCACATTGCAGTCCCTTGAGTGTTCTCTGTATGCTACAATTAAGTTCCTCCATGCATCTGTCTTATTTTCCCTTTCTTATGTCCTTTCCAGGAAAAAAAAAAAAAAAGTCAAAAAAAAAAAGTCATGAGGAATGGTTTTATATTTTGTTTTGCTTTTGCTTCAATTATCATTGTTTTATACTCTACAAAATAAGCCCTGTTTTCCCTCTTTATTTATGGCTAGAGAAAGTTTATGCTGAAATTAAAAATATGTCAATTTACCTACAAGGCAATTAAAGCCCTATTTATTTCTGAGTCACAAATATCATTGGTTCTGATATTAAATCAGTAAATAGAAAACTATATGGCATGGGGCCAGGGAGAGAGACAGCATTAGCAGTCATTTAGTGTGACCACAGTAAGAGCTGAACAATCCGATGCTTGGGCAGTATTGAACTCAGGGAAAATGCAGCACTGACTCTGTCTGCTACTTTTTTTGCTTTTTTGTCTGTGATGGATATATAATAATTATATTTTGCCAGAATGCCAGTGGAAATGGAAGTGCTGTTGCTAATGTAGAGGCTATAAAGCCATCAGAGGAGTTTTAAGCAAATGTTATCTGTTTTACTGAAGAAATCAATTACACACAGATTGCTTAAATCAGTGACAGGCATAGTAAGGAGTAAAATCTGTTAAGCAGAAAACTTGGAGCCATCAACATGTACAGATTTACATGTTATATGATACAACCATTCAAGAATTTCAGATTACAAAAATCAAGGAAAAAGAGAAAAATAAGAGAAACTCTAGGAAAAAAAAATAAAGAACTCTTTTTAATGTTCGTGTCTATATCTTAAGCAGCTTCACCTCTCCACCTGAGAGGCTTCACCTTTCTTCACCTCCCCTTTCCCTGGCATGGAAAGGAACTGGTCAAGACTACACTACCTGGAAGATGGGCAGCTTTGAGGAATCTGGTCTTTGACGCCGGTCAGTTGTTAAGGTCTGTCCAAGTTTGGAATATACTTCTAATTTCCCTACATTCTTTGTGCTCTGCCATTTCAGGGCATGCTTTGGTTGAGAAAAAAATTTAATAGTGCTTAGGCTTCTGCATTTAATCATATTATCATCTCATTGTTTCTGGGTGCAAAACAATTTCTTTTAATTCTGAAAGAATGATTTATAAGATGATATGCATGTTAGCACATATTAACAATTACAGCAAAGAGTGTATTGAAATTTCTTGCCACAGAATCATTTATCTTTTACTCACAGAAGAGTGTTTGCACATGGTTGTGTTAGATGGGGTCACTTTGCATACATATTTTCATATTTAAGGAATGGCAAGATGATATCTCTACAACTTGTGAGAAAGCAGCATGTAACTGCACACTCAAAAACAGAACTACTGAAAAATTATCTACTGCTTCTGAAAGTATTTGCCTTAATCATTCATAAAGTGAAAAAAAAAATGTAGTCAAAACTCCTTTGACAAAAAAATCCCTAGTCAAATCTGCCTCTGTCTTGGCTTTTGCACTGCTGATACTTAAGCATTAAACATCCTTACAGAGAATATCACTGTTCAAAAGGACTGTCAAGCCTGTTAATTACTCAGGTGGAGTTAGCATACAGCTCATTAAACCATGTCAAAACTTTCAGTCCTTCTCCACTATATCAGTCCCTTTAGAGGCTCTCACATCAGGATAATTTGATTCTTAAAAATACATTAATTCAGATCATACATTACACCAACAAATTATTCCACTTTCTTTGTAAAACAGGTCTGATCCAACCAGAAAGGGTACTGCAGCAAAGACAGCTTCTGTAATTAATATGTAGTGGGTGTGTCTGGTGCAGGCAAGGAGCGTTTGCAAGCTGTACTCGAGGGTAGCGCTTACAGAATTGTTATTGGCAGACCTTTTTTTGCAAGAAATATATTTCTTGCAGGAGAAATATAAAAATGGTTTGTTGCTCTTATGAAAGGTTTATTACAATTGTACAAAGTATTCACAAATCCATAGTCTGAACCTTGGCTGCATGGGTTACAGTGTTAGTTTTGTCAGTCCTCAATTTTGCTCCGCAACAGCGGAAGTTCTGTGAAAAAAAATTGAAGACCAGGTTCCTCCCACTCCCATGCCAGAGTTATCAAAACTTCTTCCCTTCAGCAAAAAGCCATTAAAAAAAAAAAATGGGTTAATATAAATCTTCAGAAGTTGGTTTGTGATTTAGAAACCTACATCTCACTATCAGAGGTACTCCTGATACTCACAAACCAGAACTATATTTAATTACAGACCACCTCAAGTCCCACCCCTCCAAGAGGAGCTCCAGATATTTTGACAGGAGTCTGCATCCTCCCATGATTCACGTTATCTCTAAAAAATTCTAGAGAGGCATTTGAAAAAAAAAAAAACATACTGGAGAAAAACTCCAAAGGTGTCCATGTGTAAAATGGTTGTAAAATGTTTGTTAGAGTTGGTTACAGTCATCCTTCATTTTTTTTTCATTTTTTTAAATTTTATCAAAGCACATTTGACCCGGTGAGTAAACTGGCTGAGACTGGCTTTTGTCTAATGTCTGCATACCAGAGCACAAAAATCTGGTTTGAACTCAAGCCATTTGGGTTCATGGCACTTTATACTACCTCATCCAATGCAATCAGAATCGATTTACAGGAGTATGAGATTTTTCTCATGAATATAATTGCATTTGGGCGTGGTTTGTGAAGACTCTTCTTTTAATCAGAGAATAAAAGTATGATTTTTATTATTTCGATGTGCCAAATAGAAACAAAGAAATGTGACAGCAGGAAAGTATTTTGCAGGGGTAAACAGGCTAGTTAGTGTAAGACTAGCTGCAAGTTTTAGAAAGAGGACATGATTTTGCTCATTATATTCAGTCACTCCAATTGGCTTTAGCAGAAAATCATTGTGTGGAATGTCTCGCTAGATCAGCACAAAGTTTACAAGATCTATGACTGAGAAGCAATCATCCACCACTGAGGAAGACCTAACTCTGTTAAACACATTTCTAAAATGACACTTCCAAGATGGATTTCAGGTCTTGATGAATGAAAGCCATCATCACGGTTTTGAAGTTTAGTTTGTTGTTTTTAAATGTGCACTCCACAGGAGTCAAATGTTCATTCTTACCCTGCCTTGCTGGGAAAAAAAAAAATTGGAACAAAATGTAGAGGACAATTAAACATGCAGAACACTTTCTCCTCCAAAATCCTCACATTGGTAATAGTACAATAATCTTCAAAATTATCACACCAGACCTCCAAGTGTGATAATGCATCTTTAAAATACCAACTTCAAGCTAAAATATTAAACATGTGTTTTCTCCTCCTATAGGATAAGTGCTGAAATGTCACACCCTGTTGGGGAAAATGACCCGTAAGTGTTTTTTTCCCTCCTACTGGAGCAGTTAGTGTGGCGTGCAGTGAACCAAATCAACAATGTGATTCAAGCTGTCTCTGCAGCGTCATGGCGAAAGAAAGGATAAACTATAAAAACTACCCTCCTACAGCTCTTAGTTCTTGCTTCCCACACTTTAACATCTTCTGTCACCCCTGGCGCTGTTACTGACCCATACTAAGCTAAACTAAAGGATGATAAGTTTGCTGCCTTTGCCCTTGTCCTAAGGGGCTGCACATTATCCTATCAAGCATCAGAAGCCATTTCTGTGGGATATTTGTCAACCTAAGAAGTCCTTTTAGAACAAATGAAATGGGCAGCGAATTACAAAAATGTCATTCTCTAAAGGAAATGGATGAAGGCTTTTGTTCTCCAGTAATAAATAGATGCCATAGGCTTATAACACTATTTTTGTATTACATTTGACAGGGTTACTATTTCCAGTTCATTAAGGAAACAGCTTGAAAACTATTTTTTTATATGCTTTTCAAAATAATGTTTTCCCAGTAATAAATATAAGCAATATCTCACATAACGTTAACTTCAGCAATAAGATTTGTTTCAAGATACTTGTATTAGGGATTACTACATATCAAATGTCAAGTTTTAAATACATGTTTTTTCAGCCTATATAGATGCTTATTTAACAGACAGGTAATAAGCACACAAGTATTAGTGCCTCATCCTTTTTTCTTTTTTTTTTTGCAATATTTTAAGATTGTTTTTAAATTTGTCTTTTGCTAGACTAATTTTCTTGTGCATGATGATCTTATGGAACCTCCTGATATATACTCCATAGGCTAAGGTCAAGCAAAGGAATAATAATTCACTTCCTTAAATGAATGCTTCAAAGTAAACCTTCTATGTTTAATAGCAATAAACAGAGGTCAGGATGACACTCTCCCAGGCTTGAGAATAAAGCCTGTGTGTTAATATCCTCCAAGAATTACAGCGGAATTTCTGGGTGACAAAAGGTTTGCCAAAGTATGTCCCTGACAAAATATTTTACAGTGCTATGACTGTCAGACATCTAGATTTTTACATAAAGCTTAACTGAGACACACATGTAGAAATACACGTTTGTGTATGTTGATAGTTTCCTTTACTATTAAAGAATGTGCTAAAATGCTTCAAAGAGGATTATTAATTATTTTGGCACACAGAAAGTTCTTCTGAAGATAGTAACTGACTGAAAAATTAAGTGATATATGATGTATTGACACAAGTGAACTTAACCGCTACGTCAGTCATAATATTTAATGTGTAAGGTGTATTTCTTTCACCATCCACTAATCAATTATTAAGGGAAAATTTTATTTACATCAAAGTGCTATAATATTTCTTATGTTTACAGTTTATTTTTGCCTGCAAAATAGTCTCTCAACGACTGTACTGCTGGCACTAGTTATTACTGATTATGAGCGAACATTTTATTAATAAGAAGAGCTCAAAATTGATTTTGTAGGAAGATAAATCAGTAAACCAGACCATTAACTGGTCCCCTTGCTTTGTAACTATTTCACTAATTCCAGACTAATTATATTCAGATCTTTATTACTCAGATATTTTCCCAAGGTAAGCTGGACATGGACCAAATGTAGGGTGAACAGTAAAGAATATATTGATAAATGCACTCCTTCCTTGTAGTGTATTTTTCAAGACACAGACCAGTGCACATTTCAGATTAGACTCCGTCCCTTAGTTATCATTAGTCAGGCAGAGACAGCTAAAGTTTGCCATGAATAGCTCCCAGCAGTCCCGTACATCCCCGTGCTCCCCCTGCACACCAGAGCTGAGCTCCTTCATGCGTGGCCGCCCATCCGCAGGTGAGGAGCTCAGACTCTTTGAGACCTAAAACAGTGGGATCCTGCCAAGATCTGCTTCCAGGAGTAGTGTTGCCCTAATTTTTTCAGGTTTTTTTAAAGCCTTCGGATGCTTAAATTCTTGTACAGAACTTTCTCACACACTTTATATAAATAACTTATTGTTTACATTCTTTTATGGAGGACAAGCAACTCGATGGACTGTTGGGTTGCCCAGTGGCATTGAAGAGGTGGTACTGTCACCCTCCAATGACACTGGCACTTCAGAGATCTATAAATTAGAGTCAGAAATTAATAAACCAACTTTTTTACCTTGGAAAGAGTACTGTCCATGTCATGTTGTTTTGTGTCCTACAGCGACAGAGTGGGGCTGAGGGAGTTCAGCTCTCCCTTTAGTTGGGGCAGACAGAATTACTCCTGAGTTCGGGCTGAACTGATGAATGGATTTCTCCTGCTAAAACAAAAATGATAGAGGTTTTTTAAGGAATGATGAAATATTTAACTAGACGAAAATGCTTTAAGTGGAAAGCAAAGTTTGACATGTCATTTCCAAAATAGTTAGCTTTTAGGCACTTTTAGGGAGTCGTGAAAAAACAGCTTAGACTTAGAAAATGTTATAATGAAAGGGGACTCTTGTAGAAGTCCTTCATTTAGACAAAGCAGATCTTATATTAAATGTCTTCCGCTGCCTAACTGATAAAGTGAAAAATTTCTTTCCCTCTGGAATTCAAACTGGGATGTTAACAGTAGAGACAAAATAACCTATACCTATGGCAGTGGCATTTGTTTTGGGACGCTGGAGATCATTTGTTTAAAACTCTTCGGAAAGAGCAGAGAACAGCTCCATCTATTCTGCAAGTTGGATGCACTGTGTAACCCTGGTGTCAGAGGAATCACCAGCTCTGGTGAGGATAGGCAACAACCATGGACTTTTATTTCCTCGTGCCATTTCCCCTTTTCTCTATATCAAACCAAACTGCCAAAGCAAGTGTTATTTTTCCAAAATGTAACTTGATCTGGGAAGAAAAATATGCTTTTCTTCCACATTATCATCCTTCCCTTGAAGTGGGAGCCCTGTGAAACCATGTTCCAAGGGGATTTTTGTAGCTCCTATATTTTCTGGGGCAAAGCTGCTTTCAGTGTTAATAAGAATTCCGTAAAGGCATGAAAGAGCATGTTAACTTCACAAAAAGGTTAAAACTTTCAGAATGTTATCTGAATTATCTTATGAAGAATATTATGTCATATAAAAGGTTATTAGCAGTGTAGAGATCAGAATTTCAGGATGCTCAGATCCTGGTTTTTTTCTGAAATACTGATCTTCCTGCAGCTCTTACGGATTTCAGGGTAGATGCCAGCCGTCTTCACCTGTGAAAGTCAGGCCCACCTACTGGGATTTAGCTGCCAAAAAGGTATTTTAGCAGATAACTTTAACACACCCAGTTTTGAAAAAATCTGTCTTTGATTTTTTTTAACATTCATCACTGCTTCTCTAAAGAGTTTGGGAATATTACTGTATGCTGTCGAACAGCTGCTGCATTTCACTCCAGGCATGTATGAAGTGTTCACCATACAGTTTTTCATACCAATTTGCTAGGTTTGCATAGCACTCTGGGATCCTGTAGATGAAAGGAACTGTATCAAGGTTAGATTACTGTTACAGTGAAACCCGCCCTAATAGGCACAAGCTAACCTAAATCACCTGTCCTAACACACAGTAAAATTTCAGCTTCTGTGAAAAGTTCCCTTATATTAGTTCTGCTATATTATGTGACTACCTGTTGTAATGGCCAAATTAATACCAAGCCCTTTGGTGGCTGATAAGAGGCTTTTACTTTGGATAGTACATGGAGCCATGAACAGATGCAGAACCAGGGAAAGAATGCCTGGTGCTACAAGCCCAGCTTCATGAGCAATCACAGCACAGCTTTTCTGAAAGCAGAGCTGCAATAATATTAGGCAAGTCTGAATTTTTTATAGGCAAAGTTTAATACGAACTCTCCAAGGAAAACAACCTCAACAGTAAACATGAAAAGCCATTTGAAGAGATATAGTTATTTTACTCTGCTGATCTTACAGTTTCTGTTACAATGGGCCTTAAAACACCAGCTGTAATCCCAGAGTCAGCTTCAGAGGCCCAAGTTACAGCACACAGTGGTAGATAGACAGACAGACACACAGGAGCTCTCACAGCCAGTAAAAATCAAAGACTGGGGGAGTTTAAATTAAAGAGTGCACTCATACCTACCCATACAGTGCTCACACTTAAAAGTGTTAAAGATATTACCATGTCCTGTGGTTTTACTTTCTTTACCCATGGACCCACAGTGCAGGGTAGTTTCTCCACATCACTAAATAAAAATGTGCATTTGCTGAAAATAAACACACACACACACACACAGACACAGTGTGTTTATACAGAACAGACAAGGCTAAATAAAAAACAGACATGTACAGCAACTGTTGAGGTGAATAAGTTCTTAGGTTATTTTCCTATAGCTAATGCAGGATAATAGGTCCTATTTGTAACTAAAGAGTGAAACAGAAACCAAAAGCAAGAATTTACTTGTAAAAAAAGGATCCACAAAAGCTATTAAAACCCTCCAAAATTGACACACTTAACTTTGTGAAACCTGAATAATAATAATAATAATAATAGCAATAGTACTAAGAATAAAAATGAATTTGCAGTCATACTTTGTTTTCAAGCTCAAATATTCCAATACCCTTGACAAACACTAAATATCTGAGAAGTGAAAGTCCTGCAGATAAATAAATTTATCAGACCACAAGCCAGAATATAGAGTAGGACTCAAAAATTCCCCTTCACTCTCATGCAGTGTCTATTGCAGTTTTTTTTCAAACTGAAGTAACTCATTCTTCTCCAAAGAAGAGTTCAAAAATGCAAAGGATTAGTTTATGGTAATGGTTTAGTTGAACAACAAAACATTCGTGTACACTAAGAGCATCTGAGAACAACTGGTCTTCATTGTGGCTGATGGTCATGCCTCTTCAAGACTTGTTTGGAAAAAGGGTGAAACAAATTCATTTATATCACTTCAGCAGGCAAGCAGTAAAATGTTTTTCTTGGCTACAGATTCATGTATGCTGCAGCCGTGTGACATGTATAAAAGTGGGAAACGTTTCCTTCCTCCCAATTCCTTTCACATCTCTAGATTACCAGAGGGTAATGACTACGCCATGAAATCAAGGTCAGTTCTCATCAATTTCAATGAACACTTTTACAAAGAGTGAGCCTGGTCCAAGAACTGCAGTATTCATTTACTAAGACACCTAAGAGCTAATATTTTGAGGAACCTGTGAATTCCATCCGCTATTTTCAACATAAAGTGAAACTTGACTAAAAGTGAGCATTTCACAGCATTTGTCACATGAGTCTAAAAGTGCAATTTTAATGCTACCAGACAAGGGGGAAACATCTACCACCTCACAGAATGTGTAAGTTAAAGAAATAGACATTATTCCAAGGATGCCATAAATGGCATGTCGCTTACAGACTCAGTAAGTGAAAATATACTATTGACATTTGATAATTCAAATCTGGTTTTGTATGTGGCTCTATCAGTGGCAACAAAAATACATAGAATTTGAGAAAACACAGTGCACCAGACAAAGTATGTATACTCAGCTGTGTTCCCCTAACATTGTCACACGTTGTTTTTCTCACAGTAACTCAATGCCACAGGGCTGTTGGCATAGAAAGGTCTCGGTTTAATCAGCACAGAACATCCAAACAAGTCTTAATCATATACATTACATGAGATAAACATTTGCAAAATTAATATTGATGTTGCCTATGCTAGCAAGAAAACCTGTCAATGTGGGAGGAACGTACCACTACAATAACAGCAACAAATGCTCTAGAGCCCCTGCGTGACTGAACCACTGACCTTGCTACTACAATCGAGTGCCCCCTTTTTCTCTGGTGGTGTGCCTCCTATCCATACCGAACAAAGCTGCCTTCTCTGCAGTAAAGGAATTCAGGACTAGTTCCTTAAAAAACTCGGTTTTCCCATGTTCAGTGGTAGTTGAGCTTTAAGTNTAGTTCCTTAAAAAACTTAAAAACTTAAAAAACTCGGTTTTCCCGTGTTCAGTGGTAGTTGAGCTTTAAGTACTCATAGTGATAGAGAAGAGTGTTTTTTCCAATAATATTTCAGGAAAATATGATTTTTTTTTTTTTTTACCCTTTTCCTTGATTTATCCTAATTTTCTTATTAGGACAGCAAAGTTAAACCAAGACAGAAACATACCTATTAGGGATCATGAATGGTTTGAATTCCTTCCAAAACCTTTTGCAGTGGCTCACAAGCACAAGCTGTTGACAAAGGAATCATACTCCTAGAAACAGCGATTATCCAGAGGCTGGAAAGCATTACATTTGCTGAAGTACAGTGAATGTACTAGAGCTGACAGCAGCAGAGACTTCCAGGCATAGGGGACATCCATACCAGTACTTTAGTTCAGAGCAGAAATGTGCTTCTGAAGTGAATGTCCTAACTTCTCCACTTACTGCATTTCAGCTTGCACCATGGAGAAGCCTAACGATGCCCATGCAGCTTTCCAAGTAAACTGGCAGCACACACCTCTCTGCTCCTACTCCTGCTGGATGTTGGGTTCACAAGAGCAGCTGAGAAGCAGCACACATTAAAAAATTTGCAGGGCATACACTACAGAAAGTCATGTCTTCAGCATCAACAATTTCACTCCACAGATCTGTTCTTACCAGGCTACGCTGCTTGCTAATGGCAACTTCGCTGCTGTGAGCCGCAGCCGCTCCTGCTGCGCATTCCCTCCCCTGATGTGCTTTACCCCCTTGAAAATATATGCAGGGAAAGGACTGAGAGAAGAAGTCAACTTCAAAGGAAAATTAATCATAAGTTTCAACTCATTATCCCCTTTATTTTTAAGATACGACATGGTTAAAGCATTTCATTTCAATACCTACCCACCAATAACACAGAAATAGTATAAATGAGCAGAAAACAAAAGGTGAATGGTTATGAGATCTAAAATGGCACAAACACTTTTTTTTTTTTCCATTGTTTTTCCCACCTACCCTCTGTTCTGATAGTGGTTTTTTCACTTTAAATCACTTATCTCCCAACTCAGTGGGCTTTGGGTTGATGCTGTTGTAGCCTTCACACCTATGAAGTGATTGTAATTCTTTGGGAGATCACCCAGCATCTACAAGGTTCCAATTCCTTCAGCTTCCAGACCCAGCTCTGATTTTAATTTCCTCCTGACCCAATTAATTAATCTACTTTACTGCACTACAAACAATTTTTTTTAAACCAACCCCTGCTACTTTGCACTTCTAATTTAACCTCTCCAGGTCTCCTCTACCATGCACAGAGCAAACAGTGCATCAGATGGGTACCCCTGCTATTCTTCAGTCAGAACCCACATACTTGCTGTGGGACACATTCCTACAAAGATAAAATGGAGAAAGAGGACTTTCAGTCACAGTGCACACGCTGCTCAGTGCAAAAGAAGAGCCATACATGGTAACATTCATTTTTCTTACTAGTCTAGTGTGATAGATAGAAATTCACATTGACTTTAATGGAGTTACTTTAATTTACACAGGAGTAAATTTGGACCATAGGGATGATATTAAATGTGACCTTAATCTGATTTGGTCAGAATATATAAGTTCATGTGTTTTTATTTCAAACTGATATTATAGTGCTTGTCAATTATAAAGGTCACCAAAGTATTATAACACCAAAATATTTATTAATATTAAACAATAGCATATAAGTATTTAAACTGAGGAAAAAACAACAAGCATTGAAATTGCTTCCAGTTCCTGAATGACCTGAGAGATTATTTTCTACAGCAAAGAATGAGCAACGGCTCTGTTGCCTTGTAAATGACTACTGATCTGCCTAAAACCACTTCAGGACACCCTTGTGCATATTGTACCTACAGAACCCTAACTCTGCCATCTACAAACACCTCTCCCTACACACCCAGTGTCCAGACTGCTCTCTTGATCTGTTTGCAATACTGTAATTTATTCAGCAGTAACGTTCAACAATGTGCACTTTACTTATGTAATTTGAAGGGAAAGAGGGAAGAGGGAAAAGGGGTGGTTTTTCCTGATGCAGGAGATAATTTTCTCCCTTTTCTAACAGATGGGCAATAAAAGACTTCTGAAGGCAGTCCAGTGGGCTTAGAAAAAAAACAACCAACCAAACACTGGAAAAATGCATCCCAACAATACACTGTGATAAATAATGGGAGTGAAGTTGAAGAAGGGAACTGGAAAGGTTTATTTTTTGTTTTGTTTCGTTTTTTAACTTAATTTTAAGTAGCATTAACTCAGTGTATAAATTAAAAATTACTCTTTTATGTAATGTGCATACCCATGATATATGTATACATTATACATATAAGAATAGATGTTGACATGCAGACTGTCAGGTTTTCCTGATCCATCACATTAACAGTGAAATCTATTACTATTAAGCATTGATAATCACATGCAGATACATACAGATATATCCAAACATTCACATTAGTGCCCATATGCACACAGTAACACACGAACACTGCAACAGCATTATTGTGAGCATACAGCCCTACAGATATGCTGCAGGATTCTCACAGAGCCACACAGTACTGAAATTATGAAAAGCAGCAGAAGCTGGACCAGTTCTTCTTCCAGGGAAATCCGTGATAAAAACCTCAATGAACTCCAGAGGATCAGAGTGGCACCAGAGCATTTAACAGGGCATCCTGGTCCCATACAAACAGCTTACCCATAAAGTGTATGTATGCATAAACCATCTACTTCTTATGTGCCAGAGGAATGCACATCTGCATATAGCTACATAAATCTTGAACACAGAAAATATATGCTAAGGCTAAAAAAATTCAGTGTGCTAGAACTCGATGGGATGCTTACATTAGTGCAGATGAGGTGCGTATTGTCTGAGCTTTTGTGTGCTTTTGGCTCTACAACAGGCAAAAGGCTGACTGAGCTTCCCTCTCTAGCTTTGGGTTTTTTCTGCTTAAATAGGGTGGTGGGGTGAGTACTGAACCTCCACCAAAGTGTGGAAAAAAACCCTCTTCAATCAACAAGTTCAGTATTTTCACAATTTTCCCATCATTGTAACTGATAAAATGTATGCAGCGTTCTCTTTGGATCTGTAAAAGGCTTTTCCCCCTGCTATAGCTCTAAAGCTTATTTTACATTTTAATACTTCAGACAGTAGCTTGTCCAGCTTCTTTTCATCTCTACATTTCCCCTCTCTTCTTTCTCTTTTTCTTAAGTATTGTATTACATGAAATTCAGCCCTTATTTGGCAGGATTTTATGCAGTCTGTGGTGAGAGCTGAATTCTGAAAATGTTCAGGAAACACTGGCTAAGTGGGGAAATTTATTTGCCTGAGCCAGAGATAACATCTTTCTTAGACTTCTTTTTGAAACACTGGCACTTGTCAAGCAAAATTCTCCTGTTCCCCCTTTCCTCTCTCTCTCTCTCGTAAACACACACGTGCACACTTATTAAGGATGCAGCAGAACTTAGCCGACACTATAAGCTGGAGTTTTTATTCATTCTGTTTCTACATCCAGTAGGAAGAAAAAAAAAAAGAAGAAATCAGAGATGTTAAAAAAAAAAACACAACAGGTTTTTTTTTCCCATTTCCAGAACATTCAGCCCTTCTTATCCTCTTGTTTTTAAAAAATGATCTATGTCTCCCATGCCAGCCAGGCTTTCACATTTTTCTTCATTAGAAAATACATCTGTATAGCAAAGTCAAAATTTTGGCATTTATTTTTATGGTCACAGGGTAATGTTCTTCATGAAACATAATCTAAAGCATAAACAGTGAGGGGGAAGCAATCATTTCTCATCCAGGGCACAAGACAAACCTGAAGAGTAAGTACGCCCTGATTCAGAGCTCTGCTCTCCTGGCACAGCTGCATGTTACACATTTTGGGAAGGACAGCTGGGGGCCGAGCAGGTGATTTGGCAAAATCATTTGGGGGTGGCAAGGAGTGAGGCTGAGGACAAAATTAAAGACTCGAGTCTATAAGGAGAGAAGTTTAATGCCTGAGTGCTCGTTCTGAACTGTGACCTAAGGTTTGGCTGGGCACTAACCACAGCATGCCTCATCAGCTCCTGTCACGGGTACCTCGGGGCATACCTCCAGCAGGGAGCCAGCTCCAGAGCTGCATCCTCAGCCACCAGCTCGCTCACACACTACTGAGACCCTGCCGAGAAATCAGCATGCAACCCGAGAAAGCATCCTTTCCTCTGGAATAAAAATTAATATTACTTGTCATATTTCATGTCTGAGCTCTTTTCATGCTTTATCCTCTGTAATGAGGGCTAAATTACCAATATTAGTAGATTTTCATGGCTAGCACAGAAAGAGCTGTTACCAGAATAAATGTTTGCATTGCTTCTGTTGGACACAGGCTTTGCTAATGCAGCTTTGCTAATTATTTCTAAATAGGCAATAATCTGCATCCCCTAGTGCTGGGTAGTGGATTGGCCACGTACCTGCTATTTCCCTTATTTACATGTTTTACAACTTTATCAACTACACTAATTACACTCTGAACACTGTTTAAAATTTTCTGTTAATAGAGATACAATGATGCACCAGAGGATGTGTATTTATGCCATAATTACGCCTCTGTTCCTGCGATGCAGTCTCCAATTAGCTGTCGACGGTGGCACAAGCAGCTGCCTGATATTCTAAAGCAGTGAAACATCTGCACGGCGGATGATACGCTCACATGGATTTTTTTTTTTAAGCCTAGAAATTTACACCCAAGGGAGTGCAGACAAATAGGAGCCTGTCATGTGTAGGGATGATTAGAAATCCTCACCATGGCAACATTGGAGCAGCCATGTCACAGAGTGAGGGGACACATGTCTAGATGAAGGCGCTAAAAACATTTGCCTTTTTTTTTTTTCTCCAGCATTCCCAACTTCCCTCCCTCCCCCTCTCCTTTTCATATTCTTCTCTTTGCATCTAAAGCCAACCAAAACAGCAGGTGAAAAGGCCAAAATCTGCAGCCCATGCAAGGAATATGACACAGTAGATTTAGTGTCAGGAAAACAGCAAGCAATCAGAGGATGCTGCCAGGCATCCACTGGATGTTTTCTTTCAGGTGGGGGAGGGAGAAGATGGAAAAATAAAGGAGAGAAAAAATATGGGCATCATTCAAAATAAAGCTCCAATGTCTTGATCCTAGAATGACATTTAATAGATAACTTCCATTTAACCCTCATTAACAATTTTTCTCTGACTAGTTGACCAGCCAGCATGTGCTGATGAGAGGGGGAGGGGAGAGAAAGGTGAAAGCCTGGTACAAGCCTCTGTTCCCAGCATACTGTTTCAGCTTTGAACTATTGTATGTATTAGAGAGTGTAACAGCTACTAGAGTTACTGTACTATCATCTTTATACCTAAAATCTTGATTGTACAGACAGGGGTGTTAATTTTATCAGGTTCCTTCTGGGCTATTGCCATTTGCAATGTAATATCAATTTCACGTAATAAAATCATTATAATTAGTCAAGGGTATCGCTCTAGAATACAGGCTTGCCTGAATTGCAGGGAGATGGCATTGGTTTGCATCCAAACCTCTCGTTTACTCCGTCTACCTACCCTTTCTGTGACTGGTCAAATACCACCAACATGTTTAGGAAAGGCTCCAGAGAAGTCCAGAAATCTTGCAAAACCAACTTATCTTACAAGATTTCCTTTGTTTAGTTGAATGGAGAATTTGGGAGACCAGCTGCACTTCTCTGAAAAGAACTCACAGTATTTCACTCTCACTGGATATTGAGCCTCAAATATCAACTCTAAGCTTCTGTTTCTACTTTGTCTTAAACGATGGTGTTTTAATAAACATTTTATTTCTAAACCAAAGGCTAGCCTCTATGGTATCTAAAATATTTAGTGAGGCCATTATTATAAACACAAATTCATGATTCTTAAAAGAATATATGTATGGCTTTAGTGCCCAGGGGTCTAAAATATCAGTGTAGTGGAGAGAGCATGTAGAGAGAGGAGAGAGAGGGCTGTGAAGGCATACTTTGGTAACACTGTAAACTCAAAGTGAGAGTCCCAGCTGGATGGTCAGAGGCTGCCACACTTATGGGCACATCACAAACCTCAGCTTAGCTCTGAGTCTCTCTGCCTGTGCCATAGAAGACAAACCCTTCATGCTACTTCTAATTAAATTCCAAGCAAAATAAGCAAATTAATTACCATTTGCTGACTTCAGAACATGTGCTCGAAATATATTGAGAATGAGTAAGTAAAATGTTTTTGGAATGTAATGAGGAAGTTTCTCTCTGCAATTACTGAGTTGATGCAAAGAAACTGCCCAATGTTACAGGGTACCTGTGTCACCACACCATGTGCATAAATTTCACTTGTTATTCATTGTGCATACCCTGTTTTGCTCAGTTCTCATACAGGAGAGTGTGATATTGAAGAGCCACTATGTGTCAGTGCAAGGACAGAGTTTATCTGATAAACAAGTCATTTTTGGAAACTGCAGATGCTCCTACTGTGAAGCATTAAACGTGGCCCCTCTTAGATACACAGAATGGGGTTCTGGTCAACTGAGCACAGGCTGATAAGCTCTGCACAGCTCTGAATGCTGTTTGCCCACATACTAATGTTAAACAAAAGAACTGCAGACTGCAGAGAAAGCATGCGGGTCAGACAACTAAATTGCTTAAACCCTTAGGCAGCCTTCTGAAAAGAAAAGGCATGAAAGAAGCTGATATGAGCTTTTATGCAGAATTGTTCTGTTTATTATCCCTGTTAAGAAAATGATGGTAAGGATCTTGTTAAACTATATATTCCCAAATAAGACAAGAGGACAACCACCTACTAAACAAGACACAATATGCCATTGGTCATTACATGATCAGACATATATCTGTTTTACATTATTTTCAGATTATGAATATAATAAAGAGACAACAATAAAGCTGTACAGATAATAACAAATGCTGTTAAATTGCATTATTTGCATTCAGTCATACGATTTGTCATTGAAAGTTTGAGGGTAATAATGGTCTGTCATTGCAGAAATCTACTTCATGTTAAAATTTCACAATCTTGTATTAAAACTTTGTTAGAGCACAATTGTTATAACTCTATTCAACTACATTATGCGACAACTTAACAATAAATCTATGACAAAGTATATCACTGTGATAGCATCGCAACTTGCCTTGGATGAAACAGCGATATGATTTTATTACAAGATTTCTCCTATGGCTAGCACAATAAAATATTGAAAAATGACACTTGTCTGGAAAAATGGAGGGGGTAGAGAGCGTATGTGTGTTGATGGAATCTGTGCTTTCCCTAAAGTCTGCTTGGTTTGCTCACCCCACAGATCACAGTAGTGTCTTTGCCTTTCATTGCATTGTGCCTCTCTCTTACACACCCAGGCATGCATGCAGGCACACACACACACACACACATGGCATAAGGTGGAGCAGAAGGGTTCCTGAGGCTCAGGGTGCCAAACTCTACCTGTAGGAAGACGAGCCACTAGTAAAGCCAAAGTGTAGGGTGGCTGCATTCAAAATCACAGCAGCTTGTGTAAAGCAGAGACTCTGAATGGCCTATTTATCAGGAAAAACAGAATACCTCACACTCTGAGACTCATAACAGCAACAAAATTAAACCCTATGCTTTTTTATTAAAAACATATATAAGACATCATGGGATTCCATTGTCATCTTTCTGACATATGCCTCATCTGATTACACATGAAAACCATTCCTAAAGAGGCATTGCAAGAATGCAACGTGTTTGTTAGTAGATGCACACAATGCCACTCAGTGTTAGTGCTTGCTGGTCTGAAGTATGCTGCTTTGTAAATAAAGTAAACAAATTTATTACAAGTAGCCCTGGTCCCTAGGAGCACAGCTTCACACCTGGCACGACATTGATACATGGGACAAGAGCCAAGACCCCGTCCTTCTGCAGACCCCCATTGCAACCTAGAACTCACACGGAGTCCAGACCCATTCCAACCTCTGTGGTCCTTTATTTCTCAATGCAGGTCACTCTAAATTCCAGCCTTTGCAGTGCTCCTTGTAGCACTCCAGTGGTGGGAGAGGGTGCACAGAAGAATGGTTCAAACCAGAGGAGATTTTGTGCAAAGGCACACAGAAGATATCATAGCTTAATGGTGTAGAAGGAGCAAGATTGTGACAACAATCAGAAAAGAGTCACTGGACAGACCTGAGGCACTTACACACTTCTCAAGGAGTAAAATACTGTGTTTGTAAGTATATTTTTTTAAAAAAGAAAGCAAGTAAAGTCACAAAAATGCTGTGCACTGAGGTGGTTTAACTTTTTCACCCAGAAAACAAAGCCAGTCTATCAACCCAGATGTTGCAGCTGTCTCAAAGAAAGAGCCAAAAGGTGCTATACTGCTTTTTAAAATATCAGGTACTCACCATCTTACTGAAAGTGTAGTGCAGTGCATATACCCTGAATAATATGGATATTTTAATTTTAGTGAACGGGGAAATTATTTAGTTTGGACCAAAGGGGGTTTATCCCCCCCCCCCCAAAAAAAAAAAAAAAAAGCATATTAAACAGAATACTTACATCAACTTTTCTGGTTTTTTTTTTTTTTTTTTTTTGCTTTACACGCTTAAACTCATAAATGTAATGCTAGTGAAAATACTACTGCAAAATACAAAATTGAAAGTTACAATTTTGAAAAGCACTTAATTAACTATCACAACATTAATATTTCTCACTGCCTCCCAGGGCTCTTTGATCTGAACAATTACTTGTTTCAACTAGATTTTCAAATATTCTTGGTCAGCCCAAAGTAGGCTGATGAGTGGTAAGAAATAGCTTTTCCCAACACCCCTGCCCAATGAAGTAGGGAAGCATAGCTGTCAGTATGTTCAAAGGGAGAAGCAGGATCAGAGAGATCAAGGCTCTTTCAGTATTGTAGTTTAGGCTGCTGGGCCAGAGAGCAAGTTATATCCTTGGACTCCTGATCCCCAACCTGTCACCCTCATTATGGATTAATCTTGCACCTACAGTGTCTGGGAGTTAAGAGTTTGGGTCTGAGCACAAGCTATCACGGACATGTCCTCCGCCATCTGAACTCAGAGGCAGGAGGAACTGAGCCCTGTGCCTGTATTTACCAGAGCACATGCACGTAGAAAATTGATACTGTGTACACAGGTTTATGCTACTAATTTTTTCTTTAATGCTTAGCACTTCTAGCTAAAGTTGTTTCTATGGAGTCTTGCATATGGATTCTATTCCTCCTGAAGGCAGAGGTTTCAGATTGTTCATGTGATCCCTTATAGGTGCACTGCGCAAAGTAGCTGTTGTTAGAAGTGCTTTATTTCACAGTTTTGACTATTTTGAGATTTTAGTTGCTAGTAAGCCTGTCTCCTTCCCATCCTTTGTAGTTCCGTGGCTAGCAAGAGGTGAATTTAGGTAATAAAAGTGGACAACATCAGCATGATCTGGTGACTGTACAGACCTGCTGTTGTTGCAGTTTTATTGGAGAATGTACGGTCCAGTACAATCTGAAAGGTGCTCCCAGCCACAACATCTGGTACCAAACTGTCAGAATTAGTCCTACCTTTAAATGACAGAGTACATGTACACTGACTTTAGACTCAATTTATTTTTAACAGTAGGTGGTTTCATCATTAATTTGAAGAAGAATTATGTACAGTTAACAACCTTTTTCAGAGACTAAGACCTTCCTTGATTCTGCTTGCTCAGGCAGGGAGTAAATAAAAAAAGGACAAGCTTTATGAATGTCTATATTACTTTATTTTTCTTTTATCTTTCTTTCTCTTGGGTCATAATCCAGTAAAATGCTGAGCATCCTTGATATGTATTGTTTCCTATGGTACTTACATACCACATTCCATATCAGGAATTTACTTGGTTGGAGATAGACTTTATCATCCTGTAGAATAATACTTAATCGATTGGATTTCACAAACTTAGAGGTCCACTAGATTGTAATGTATTCCAGTAAGCTTCTGAATGTATAAAAATTTCTGTGCATTTCAGTGATAATGCTGTAAATTAATGAATGTGCAAATTTTTTTTTCTGATTTTTTTAAAGCCAGCTACAGACTATCCATTGCTGGATCATATGAACTGTATCCCTCTAGCAAGCCTACCCAGAATAAAGACTTGCACAGTAAATCCCAGATGGTGAAGAATTGTTTTTATATTTCAGTTAAGGACTGAAATTGGGAAATTTCTCTTTCACACCTCAATTTCTGTGTAGCTTGCACTATTATGCTCAGCTGTATTATAGAGCAAGAAGCCTTTAAAATATGTAAATTTCCAGATGAATTTCTGAACAGAGAATGGTCGTACAGACTCAACACATTCCAAAACCAGAAAATGTCAAAAGAAAGGAAACAGATCAAAACACTGTTTTTGACATTACTTTCAATTAAAGCTGCATCTGTGAGGTCCACATACGCTTGGTGAATTTTTAAGGAAAGAAAAGACATGAAGGAATTATTTTATACTGGATGGTGGAGGAATACCAAATAAATGGCATGCATTATTTCAGTACATTAAAATCCCCTCTGGTACTGATATCAGAAGATCATTTTCACTGTCTTCATTCCAAAATTATAGTATTCTGAAAGGAAAATCTGACTTCCCAAAATTTAGGAAAAAAACCTCAGAAATATTATGAATTAGATTAACCAGTATATTTCCTGCATTCTTATTGTAGCTCAGTGCTTTATAATTTTTTTTATACAGTCTAAGTCAATAAATGTATTAATTAATGGAGGTTCTACTATTTTTTGCAGGGTATTCCGTGGCAATTCCAGATTTTAAATACCTGTTCTCTTTAGAGAAAAATTGAGTGTCAACACAACTGTATGTTTATGCGAACAACTCCGTCAATATTGCATGCAAATGATGCATTTTAGCATTCAAACGAGCATTTAGGGTTTTAAGCAGAAGTTTACACACAAGTGTCTGACATATGTATTCCTTTATATATACACATATATATGATTCGTATGAGAGAAGCCTATCAGTTCAAGTTAAAGCCTCTATCCTGAAAGTAAGAGGAAAACAAGCCTTGTGGGCAGAAGAAAATGAGAGCAAACAAGAATGTTTAAAGGTTCATCTTTTCACAGAATAAGAAACTTTGAGCAGAAGAAAAACCTCACCACAAGCTCACAAAAAACCAAATGAAAACCCCACAACCACAACAGACTACACTCCCCCCACACTGCCCCCCACTGCAATTTTTAAAATCCAGATAAAAAGCTTATTTATTTTGGAGCAATTTTATATTTTTGCTTAAACAGGAGATTTTCCCACATTGTTGCCTTTGGTGAGACATTTTCCTGAGGGTCTGCCCCACTTGGCACCTTATTCCCATGCCCTCTTGCTGCAGTACATCCTGTCCTTGCCAAACGAGGCCCCAAGCACCAGCTCATGCGGATGGCAGGAAGTGCCCTGGTTGGCTGTAAGACCACCTTGCCAACAAATTTGACCTGACATTTGCAGCCAGAGCTGATAGATGTGCAGTAGTTACTCAGGCTAAACTCCTGATCAATATGTCAGATTTTAAAACTGATTGCAACAAAGTAGACCCGGGATCATGAGGCACCTGCATTCACAGGGACTGTGGAAAGACAAGTCTCAGACACTTGTATTTTGCACATCACACTTGATGGCGTGGTGAAAGATCTGAGCATAAGGCAAACACTTCCACACTCAGTTTAGCTGTGACCCATTAAGGAGACCAAAAATGTACAATATGCATAAAAAGGTGGCTAATAAAGCATACACACGCTCACACATGCACAGGCTGCAGCTACCCAGAACACCAACACTTTTTGAAAACCACATGAACCTCCCAAACTGCACCATAAACATCCATTAACATGATAATACCCATTAATCCAGCCAAACACAACTCATTTGTCATCTTTCTGTTGCAACCCATCTGTGAGCGTGTAGGAAGGGGAGGGGGGGAATTCACAGTCTTATCTGTCAGGGGATTAGCTTCACAAGAAGGACTGATTTTAAGTAATTCTGTGGTAGGGAAAAGCTCATTTGTTTCTATTTATTGAAGGACCTTTTTAGTATTGTACTTTCATGATCTTAAGTCTTAAGCAAAGCAGTTAAAAAGGGGAGAAGAATTAAAATGTTTGCTTTCATTCCAATTTTACTTTTGCTGCTTGTATCAAAATTTCCTTCTTTTTTTTTAATCCCTTATGAATTAAGAGGTGTATTTTAGAGGCTGTATTGATGTTTGATCTGGTGGGAAACATTTCTTACTTGAAAAATCTGGGGGTTTTTTGTTCTGGTTTTTGCATAGGTCTCCTCTTGGCTATGAAGAAGTAAATCTATAAGACTGCAACCCAATACAAGGCATCCTGGCTCTAGAAAGATTGGGCAAAGCAAAGTATAGATCCACAGGATATACTCCAATTCTACAGGAATCTCTAAACAATGTAAATGACATGTAATTTAGCCTCTTCCTCTCAGAGGTGTTGCTTCTATCCTACATTATCATACATCTTCCTCTGTAGGTCCCAGAGAAAGCAGAATCTTTTTCAGCCTTGAAGAATAGAAGAGGCAGAACATAAACATTTGGTAGAATCTGAATGAGAGGTAATATTGGTTAAAATTATCTGAGAAAATAAAATCACAATAGAAGACAGAAAACCCCCGAACTGTTCTTTTTATGTTCAGGATTTTGAGCTTGAAAAGTCAGTGTACACTTAGGTCTTGACCCCCACTGAAGAGTATTGAGGCTGCAGAGATGGTCACTGAGCTCTGATGCAGTGCCAGGGTTCCTGTGCAGCTCCGTCTTAGTCAAGAATATTTAAGACAACTTAGGAGCTTTGGAGGACTATAGAAGTATGTTATTAAAGCACTGAATTTGGTGCTACATCAAATAAAAATTTTGCTTTTACTCATAGTAATTCGTTAGCAGTTTTGGAGACTTGCTCATTTTATTTCCTCTGTTAAGTACATTCAGGTCTCTGAATGGCTACTCAGCTGTTCTTGCACAGATCAAACTGCAGGTATTACTGGAATAGGTCTGAAGAAAATGATGTCTGATACAATATTCAAAATTTAATTATTTGTACAGAAAGACTTTCCTTTATATCTGAAAACCCGTACGAAGTTTGTACCTTCTGCTGTTTGGGGGAAAGGAAAAAAAGTCTGTCTAGCAAAGTGCATGCCCAAGAACAAACAGTATATCCTAAGTGGTGCAAAAAGATCTGTTCAGTCCTAACATTTTACCACTGAAAAATAACAAAACAGGGAGGTTTGTTTGCGTTGGGTTTTTTTTTTTTTAAGGATGACAGTATTATGGGGCAGTAGAAACAAGCTAAAAAACCTGAAATTCCTAATTATCATGTTTTTCAGCAATCTGATTTAATATTTCAGTTCAGCCTTCCCTTCATGATAAATTAAAATCTGAATTATTCTAATTGATAAATACAGCTAATTATCTTTACCTAACCAGAAAGTAAAATAACGGAGGTATTGTTTCTATAAGTAGCAGGAAAATCAACTGAGGAAATGAGGGTAACATTTAAGAATGATCCTTTTAATGATTAAAAGTTCTAAGGAGGAGATGATAAATAAGGGAAAGATGTGATGAAGGAAAGGCTCATTTGTTTCAGCATTAAATCTCCTTTATCTGTCTTTCTCCCACACCCTCATACACTCCCATCTTCACCAATGTAATAAAATTTTATCAACAGACATCTAGTCCTTAAAAACCAGAAAATTCTTTAAACCCAAGAAATTTCCTCTAATTATGGCTCCAAATTCACTGTATGAGTAATTTTCATAACTCTGCAGAGAATGTAAATGCAAATAGAAACTCCCTTTTATACAAAATTGTTACAATGATAAATTTACATCGTGTTCATACATGAATGCAGTCCCTGCTTAGTTTCAGTGTACTACATGTATTTCTAATGGAATTGTTCCCTTTTCAGTACTTGTGAACAATATCCTTTATATCTTTCATATGAGAATAGACATTATGAGTCCATTAATGGGCAAGATTTGTCCTTGCAATACTCCAGGGAATTCTCATGTAAATTTGCATACTTTTCCTAAATATGTATGCGAAATTGAAAGATGAGACTCTTAGATATAGAGGATGTAACATTAGAGATAGACAGACAAACCCATCTTCCATCCTTCACAGACCTGATACTACACATGTGGTAAACTCATTTGCTGCCTTTTTTTAAGACAAAAATTTTAAATTACTAGATTTCTGAAGTTTAGCCAAAATTTATAGTGATCATGAAGATTTTATCTTTTCTTAACCAAATAAATGCCACCTTGCTTATGCATTTAGGCCCCTAGAAACCATATCTTTCAGGAGAGCTGTAGAGAAAAAAGGACACAATAATGAACACGATCAATATCTTAGAAAAGAATCAGCTCTCCTTGAAAAAGATAAATCCCCTTTTATTTGGAAGACTAAAATTAGGGAAAATTTGTCTAGGCCAATGAACTGGAGTTTAGCTTCAATAGCCTACATTCCTTTAACAGTTTTCATTCAACTATTCGCCCAAAAGTGCCCTTAGAAAGTATCCTGAAAAACAACCTTTAGCATCATAAGCAAAAGTGCCTAAACCCTCAATTTTAATTTCTTGCTTTGAGCTTCTGACTGGTCTCCTTCTGTCTCTTTCCTCACCCCTTGCTCTCAATTTTAAACACATTGCAGTCTTTTTGTTCTGTGTATGGCTTCTGTTGCATCTGTATCTCAGTCCTTAAACGGTGCTCTTAAAACACCATTACAGCAGAAATAACAAGGGGTGTGGTTATCTTTAAAGTGATCAATCTTAAAACAATAGTGGGTTGCCAGTGTTCTCATGCAAAAATGAATAGCAGTGTACACAGTAAGGAAAAAAATGCTTTCAGAACTAAAACTGGTGTTCCCTAGACTGTGTTACATTTTTATTTCAGAAAGAAAACAGATGCTTCCAGTAAGAGTCCCATAATGGAGAAGACACAAATTTGTAAAAAAAATGCTATGGACAACAAGGAGAAACATAGAAGCAAGTATGAATATCTGTATACCATTTGTGGTGAAGTTTGAAAGTGATAGAAGAGAGGAGCAGGCACAAATCTTGCTATTTATTAAATGGATTTGCGCCTGCACCTGTTGCACACGTATTTGAAAATACCTGTCTTTGCAAAAGGTAGGTCCTTTTTTCTTGATACTTTGAGTACTTCATACTGAGCAGCAGGTGTGTAAACTGTTCAAGTTTTTTATTTATGTATTTTTGATACATTTTTTGCATGCTCTTGAGTCACACATATATATCTCATTGCCTGGCTTTTCAAAGTTCCCAGCTATATTACTGATCACAGTGTATCTCCTATGCAGAGGGATCCTGAGTTTGTTCCTCAGCTTCAAAGAATTCTTGTGAAAAACACATATGCACTGAGGCAATGCAGTAGGTAATGTGGAGGGACATGCACACATAGCCCAGTTAGCCCAGGTAAGAGAATGACATTAAAATCTGTTTCATTGCTTAATTGGTTGGGAACAAAAAACCAATCATGAAGCATTTGTTCATTCTAAAATCTAGTCTGGTATTAAGAACACTTTTGTACCAGAAGGAAATTAGGCAAATGCTTTGGAAACAAAAAAATTTAACATGGATTAATTAGTTTGCTATCTATGACCAATTAAAGGCATATAGAAAAGAGCACTTCTATGTTTTAAAGAATTAGGAAGAAGCAAACAGTGGCCAATATGGAAAAAGAAAGAGAAGGGGAAAGAAGGAGAAGAAGAAAGAAGCAGAAGGAGAAAGAAAGAAAAAGAAAAAGAAAAAGAAAAAGAAAAAGAAAAAGAAAAAGAAAAAGAAAAAGAAAAAGAAAAAGAAAAAGAAAAAGAAAAAAAAGAAAAAGAAAAAGAAAAAAAAGAAAGAAAGAAGAGAAAAGAGAAAAGGAGTAATTACACAAGCTATTTATTGGAATGAAGAAAAATAACTGTCCTACATGACATGAAATGGTTTCTTTGAGCAGGTTTATTATTTCTTTTACTCTTAAAACAAGCCAACCATAGACATTTACCTTAGGAGCAGCAAAGTTGCTTATTTCTGTACTGTAGAGTTCAACAGAGCTATGGACTGATGGTTTCAAAAAGCATCAGTCACACTTCCACAACATTTTCTGATATAAATATAAAAGCTTCATTTTAAAGGATAAATAAAGCAACACTATTATCTAAACAGGGTAAAATTTAACATCCTTGTGGTTTGTGGAAATTTTTGATGTGCCTGCTGGCTTTTCAATAAAAATCAATTATGCCTTAAATGCGAGCGGTAGTCAACATACTACAGACTATAAATTCAATTTCATACTCAGAAATATGGATTAGCTGAACTTGATGCCCTTCCATTGATTTCAGAAAGCAAAAGCTGATAAGGTAAATAATAGTAAGAAGCTCTCTGACACTCCACATCAAGTTCCGGATTTCCATATTATTTTTGTAAGAACTTTCCAGCCACCACAATATCCTCCTTGTGAAATATGTATGATGAATAGATATTATATGGATTGCTGATTCATCTCTATTTACAGAATGGATATTTGGCTTTTATAATGCAAGGTGGGAACTGGATAGGAAATGAATATACTTATTTCTTTTAGCACCATGCAAGGTATATATCATCCAGGGTGAATAAAGCTGGTGAATAATTACAGAGCAATCTGATTAAGTCCATGTTCTCCAGACTGCAAACTTTTAAAAATAATGTTTCCAGACATAAGGTAAGCAAGAAGAAGCCAGTCTGTTTAACATACAAGAAAATTCAAAGCTGCTTTAAATTTAAAACAAAACCATCTCTCTGCTCTTTGAGCAGAACATCCAAGACTAACATGAATTACAGAAAATGTGCTGTAGTTTAAGGGGGAGAGAGGCAATAATGTTAGAACTGGGAAATATAGGAGGGAAGATGGATCATGAGCTAAAACTTTGGATAATTTCTCAGAAAGATCAAGTCATACATGAAAAAAAATTTCTTCCCTTCCTGAAATTACAGAGCACTTGGGCTGTAAAGCTTATGTTCTTTGGTTTTCAAACAGGCCTCAGTCACTCTTCTTTTCAAAAAAAAAAAAAAAAAAAAAAAAAAAAAAAAATCTGATCCATTCAGGTTAAATCCAAAAGGCAGCTTAAGCAGACTTAGCCCACAAGGACTTGTTCTTACCTTCATTCAAAGGCTTGTCATTACTTTGACTTCAACTTACAAACACTGCTTTCTTTTGTCACACATCTAGCATGTTGAAAGAGACATTGTCAACTTATGTGGGTCTTTCTCAAGGAATGCTGAATCCCAAGAAACATCTGTGATAGACATATGGATACTAAACTCTTTTTGAAAAACCCAAACCACTGCTTGGGACCTACTGATACAAATAATGTTTACAGCATTGCAGAACCATCAACATTTAAAATTTCAGCACTATGTAGCTGAAAATAAGCTAAAGTTCCTAAGCCTGTAATTTAAGGAACTGTTTTAGAAAACTTAGGGTTTAATTCACCCCCAACACATGGTTTGCTCATTATATTCTGTCAGCTCTGTTCCACTGGTAGCTTCTGCCCTGGCTTTCCCCCAGAGGGTCTGTGCTGAATCACATATTTCTCTGGTTGAAGAGCACAGTTTATGATGGTTCACTACAGATATCAGTGCTGTCTTCTGTTTTTACACCTGCGAGGACTTAAAGGCACAGTTGCCTGTCGCAAACACTGCCAAGGCCACAGAAGGCACTTGCCATAAGATAAGCCACCACAGAGGGAACTTGAGATAAGCACAGAAGAGAGAAATTATGACAGGAAGGTGCTAATTCCAGGCCTGGTGGAGGCGAGATCTGATTAGCACATCCTGGTTAACATATCCAGACAAAAATTCCCACTGTGGCAAACTGTGGGAAAGGAAGCAACTGCTCATACACGTAGCACCACAAGTTATGGGAGCAGCATCTGTGACCACCCCGTGGTTACCCAGAACCTGGACTGTATACCATTGGTACCCTCAGAAGAATAAGGCCAGGACCCCCACCACCAAGAAGCCCAGGGTGAAGAAGGACCAGTGGGATGCTGATGGATCCACAGGTGGTAGATATCTTCTTCTCTCTCTCTCTCTCTTTTTCTCTTTCTTCCCTTCCCTCTCCCCTCTCTATTTCTTTCTACCTCCCCACCTCACAACTACTGTTGTAAATAAGATCTGTAATATTGATTTTGGCATATGGTCTTGTTTGCACCTTAGTTCGGGCAGAGGCATCTCTCACTAATTGGATCATAACAACACTTCATGGGTAAAGCACCTAATTAAGATTTAGGGATCCAAATGTTATTTCCGATTTTCCTGTTGGCTCTGGCATCAGCTTCTGGAACGGCGCTATATCCCACCAAGATGGGATATCTTCAGATAGCACCAGCCATTTCAGTTGTGTTATCCTCTTTGATCACCCTGTGTTGTGTGCCAGGGTCATACTGCCTCTCAGCTGAACAGGAAAACAAATTGATGAAACAACACTGTTTCAGGCCAGTTTTGTGGGTCAATCCCTGTATGGGTCATTCACTTAAGAGCTGGACTTGATGATCCTTGTGGGTGCTTTCCAGCTCAGCATATTTTGTGATTCTGTGAGAGGACCTCATGCCAAGGGTGTGCTCAGAGCCCTCGCACCTTGTCTTTCCTCTGCACAAGATTTCCAATGTGTCATGCAGCTGCACCTTGTACCTGAGGAGACATGTCTGGAAGACAAGCAGCCGATGTGCCAACTGCAGGCATCGGGATGGGAATTGGGAAGCAAAAACCCCCAAGTGAATCCCATATTTAATAGGTGTGAGACAGTCCACAGGAGCACCTGCTAAAGTTGTTGGTTCCCTAAAATTCGCTTCTTTAATTCTGATCTAGTTCTAATTCAAATACTAATTTAATTCCTTCTTCCAATTCCTCTGCAGAACTTATTTCCAGCTCGAGCCTCTGTGGATTCTGCCTTTTTTTATTAACTGAATGAGTTAATTTATACACCAAACTACTTTAGAAATGATTGAAAGAAACTTGCATTATGCTTATCTAACAGAAGCATATCAACTTGTATTGTTATAGATCATTTGCTTTCCCGTAATTTCCCATCTTTCCCTCTGGTCAGTTTTAATGCAAGTCCCAATTTTAAAAGTCACAGCATGCAGCAGTTCCCTGACAGAACCAACTGAAACTTCATTTTCAGGTATTCTCCTTTGAAGGGCTTATTCTGTAAAGCAATATATTCAACACATGTACCCTGCTACAACACAAGCTTTTAATTTTCATTTAAATGGAGGTATAATTACATGCAGTTCTTGCACTGTAACTGCTGCAAATCACATCCTAAATATGCAATTGTGTTAAATCCTGATTAATGAAATTTCTTTGTAAGTTAGACATTCCCTGTTAGATTTATATAAAAATGACATATAAATCTAATAAAACAAAAAAGCTCCTGATATTTCCCTATACTGTTCCAGTGTAACCAAGGTATACAGAGGAAAAATATACAGCATTTATTATCAAAATATAATTCTTGTAGATACACTCAGAAAGCTGCAAACATTCATAAACATCTCTCTCTTTGGGGAAAGAGAAAAGTGCCATTTAACAGGTGTTAGAATGTAAATGACATCTCATTAGTGACTTCCTTTTGCAGCTCAGAGACAAATAAAACCTTCATTTAAAAGCATTACTGTTGTTCCTAAGGGTTTCTGGTATCATAATGTTTTGGTTTATGATGATATTTAGCCTTTTCTAACATTCCCACTTATTTCTACAGAATAAACCAGCCTCTGTCTTTAAAGTTAAGACTCAGAATAAAACCAGGGTTGGAAAAAGATGACAGTACAGCTATTGAAACCTTCATCCCTTGCAAGGAAGTGGCAGGGAAGTATCGTCTGCATAAAAAGATGAAAGGAAAAAAGAACAGTTCATCTTCATTCTGGACACCAACTGGCTTCTAACTTTCCTCTACAAGGAGTGAAAACCTCTGTATGTTACTAATGTGTATTTTTTTGCAAAGGAGTTGCTTTCTATCATGCTATTCCCAAATAAACCCATTCCTCACAAAATATTTATGGAAAGGTGTTAAATTACCTCAAGTGTTACTGAAATATTAATTCAGTTCTTCTGGATTAATCACAATCCTGTGATTGCTACATCCCAGTTTTAATTTTATTATAAAAAGGAAAAAAAATAGAAATCAAGGGCAAAGACTTCTAAGGTAGCCAGAGGAACTTTCACTTGAATTTTTAGGAATAACTGTGCTCAAACAGTATATTAAAAATATGGGTGACCCTTTGGCAATGAAACTCTCAGATTCAATTTCCATGCTGATCCACAAGGGTGCAAGGAGGTATAGAAGATTAATGGTGTTCTTCAGCAGACATGGGAAGGAGCATGAGAATCCCCCAAGCTGGTCCCCAAGGCCTATTTCTAAGCTGCCAGAAACAGAAGAAGGTGTATGGCTTCCAGTTGAATGCTTGACACTGCTTGGAGTCAGAGGTCATCCCTGTGGCTACTGAATAACTCACTCACTTGACCATTTTTTCCATTTTTCCCATAATTTAATAGTTAGGCTTGTTTATTTACAGGAGATTTCAATGTTTGTGGTTTAACTGCTGGCTCATGTTACCTGTACCTGCAATGATGGGCCCATTTGGGATATTTTTCTGAAAATCCCAGAGGTCATGGATGACAATGCATACTTTCCCATGGTGTAAATTAGTTGTAAGCACATAAGATAAAGCCTGAAGCATTATCTAAAAACCTCAAGGTAAATGTATGCATAAGTGCAAAGATGGGAAATAACAGCAAAACTGGTAAAAGAATAGTAATATTAATAGTAATAATATGTGTTTTACACCTTTTCACTGTTAGTTCTTGCTCCTCTATCTTTTAATAAATCAGTTTACATCCTCAGGGGGAGTATTGTTTTTAGTCTCAACCATTCCTAGGCAAAGAACATTACAGTGCAGGAACTGGGGACAAACAGGGAGATATTCAGCTTCACAATGAAAAAGGGATGTAAAGACTGTGAAAAGACAGGCAAGAAACTGACTCATAGTGGATGGGAACAGATTAAACTGGCAGAAAATTCTGAATGCTGCAGGGAAAGCAAATAAAGGACTTTATTTACACTTGCTCAGAATAAAAGAATGAATGGGACATTCAATGGCTTCAAAAAGCAAAAACTAACATGATGATTACATTTATTTTTTGGAGTTCTGTAATTTGCACCTGTAGTAGTCATTACCACACAATATCATTATATTTTAAAGTGATGCCATTTTGAGAATAACGTTGAGCACTTAGATCTGAATGAAAAAGGCATTGCAGGGAATCTACAAGTCTACAAAGCTTATGCATGAAGTTAGTTGCTTTTAGTAATTTTTAACTGTTTTTTTAAATTTTAATTCTAGATTAAACCTATCTATCTCATTTACTCAAATCCTTAATTATTCAGTGAGTTTGTCTCTCAAATATAAAAAAATTGGGAAAGATGTTGCAGTTAAGAAAACTAAAACTTAACAGAATAATTTCACTTTTTAAAGTTTTGACTATAGGTTTTGTTTGATAACACTAAATGTATATTACTATCCCAAAACAACAAAAATCTGTACATGTAATCATAATTTTTCTGGCTTTTTTTTGCATAAAAAAAGCACCTCACAAAACATCAAGTGTTTCAGTTAGAGCTTTTCAAGGCATCCACATTTAAGAAACACATAGTTATCTCCTGAAAGCCATAAAACCTGCTATCTAGAAATTAGCTAAATCCCCTACTCAGATCTAATGGGAATATTTTGTTCGGGAATCTTTTGACATCCTTTTTATTTTTTTAATCAATGTGATTGCATGGAACATTCTACAGCTTGATAGAGTACAATAAAGTATTAGCTAGTGAAAAAGAATTCACTGGATTTCAATCAATAATAAATTAGAACAAACATTTTCTGAATAAGTGCACAATAATTGTGTGACCAATTCATTCCATATCAGTTTGTTACTCAGCCAGTGTATCATTTACAATTAATCTGGAGGATAGTAGTCAGTAAAGGGAGACTGGGTGAGGATTTTTTTTTTTTGTATATAGCAGTCAGACATAGTTCTGGGAAAATACTCTATTCATAGAATGAAGAATATTTAATGAAGTTAAATTATAAGTATTTTAAATAAAACAGACCAAACAAAACAAAACAAACTAAAAAACCAACAAACCCCCCCAACAACAGCAACAAAAACCTCCCCAAAATACTACAAAAACCCCCAAAACCAAAATCAAAACAAACTAAAACAAACAAACAAACAAACAAACAAACAAAATAAACCCCAACAAACCCAACCCCAAATGCATCTCCTGGGTTCAAAAACATGCTACAGTGATGTTTTGTGATTTGCTCACAGGCTCCATTTTTCCAGTAGCAGCTTGGTTTGCCCCAGAAGAAAGAAGCATCAATTCCAGGCAGTGAGAGAGGGAGGTGCAGCCACAAAGCTCTGGCATGATGTAAGGGTTTCTGCATTTTAATCTCTGTTCTCTTGTAATCTCCCTCTGTGCTTCAAGTCAAACCACTTACTCCTTTTCTGCCACTGTTTCAATTTCAATACAATTTACTTATTTCCCAGGAGAAATGGAATGCTCATTTGTTATATGTAAAGCTGACTATAAAGCAAATACAACTCTCCAACACCCACTTCCCATTACTTTTGGAAATATCTTAAAATATTGGCAAGTGGAGGAGGAGGGAGGGGGGTACAGAAAGGACAAATCATTTGTGCTCTGCAAGTTATCTGGCTGCATCAGAGATTATATTGGTTTGCAGAAAAAAGCATCTCTCTCATCCCAATCAGATCTTAGTGTCTTTCCTCATCGTCCCACACCAGGACTGCTGATGCCTTTGTGATTACCAAGGGAAGAGGTCTGTGACTGTTAACCACAAGATCCCTAATCTTGTCATCCCATGTGGCTCCCCAGCCATCCTCTTGCTTGTCACTGACTTCAGTCAGCCTTTTGGTGACACCTTCAGCACCTGTGACAAAGCGCCCCAGGTCAGGTACCGTCAGCCCTCTCTTCTATCTTTTGCCTAAGGTAAGAAGTTTGTTTCCCTTGTCCCAAGGACCAGACTGTAGTAAATATTCCCCCAAACAGCCTTAAGATCCAAAAGGGTCTTCAAGAAATCGATGTTTATTTGAAAAACAAGAAAATACCACAGCCAAATCAAAGCTAAATTGTTCAAAAACACCTATCCCAGACTCCCCAGTGGCAGAGATAGGTCCAAACAACTGAAGTCACTGAAAGAAAATCATAAAATTCCTTGCTTGGATTTCCAGAGTCCTGCATCTCTCTCAACTGACAAAGTCCTTGTACGACCCTCAGTACTCAGATGTCTCTGAGTCCCCAGTGTCACCATTCTCAGTCTCTTGAAGCTGGATAGATATCTGTCAATTATACTCTTCAGGGTACTTTGATGTGGCCAGATATGACCTTACTCATTACCATACCAGCCATGAAAACATCTTTTATATAGACAATAAGATTTGTTCATGCCATATGCAGCCTCTTTTCTTTGGCCTGGCTTGTAGCATGTCATCCAGCCCAGTTTAATATTATATTTGCAGTTTCCGTAATTGGTATGGTACTTTGTTGTAATTGATGCTTTATTCCTGCACCAGAACTCAGTGGTGTGTGTTTGTCTAGTCTTACAGTGAATGAATATGCTTGTGCTGCCTTCTCAAATATGGAGAATATCCATCTTCAAATGCAGTTATTTAATGCTAGGTAGATTTTTATTGACGTGGCACAGCATGTTACCTGAAGCTATGTCAATCAGAAGTGCAGAGGGTTCATACTTCATAACAATTCTCAATGAAATACTTTTTTAACAAACATAATACTGCCACTATCCAAAATTAAAATTACTGAAATTACAACGGTCTTTCTCTTATGCAACACCTTTGCAGGCAAAGTTTTACACACACACACGCACACACATCCCCACACCCACACCCACACACACGCACCCCTTCCTCTCCTCACAGCCCCCAAGCACTATATTTTTTAAAAGAGAGGTTTGGTATTCATGGGAAGCTGGTTATTTTAGTGTCATCTTATTTCTGAGACACTAAGCAGAGCCTATATGGAGACTGGTTCTCCAACACAGCAGCTTGTTAAGGGGAGTTGAGTGACATCCCAGCATACATCTAGCTTCCTACTGAGTCTCCAACATCTGTTACTGCCTAACTGCCTGAAATACGTAGTGCTTTCTAAGAAAAAAAGTAAGGTTTGTTTTTGTTTTTACACATATGCTCAGCTGAAAAGTGTGTGAGCTGATCCCCATCGCATCCTTGGACATCTATGTCATCTGCTCACATACTGCAAGATATAGACTGATTTAGTGTAAGCTTTGCTCTGCTAACATTCTCTTAAAGACACATGGAAAGGTAAATAAAGCTGGAAAAACATATATATATATATATAGATTGATAGATAGATATAGATGATAGATAGATGATATAGATGATATAGATATAGATATAGATATAGATATAGATATAGATAGATATATCTCACTATTATACAGGCAGAAAGTATGTACAGTTGACAAAAAATGTGGGAGTTCTTTCAAACAAACTTAGTGATGGAAGCTTAACATAGCTGTAGTGGGTGATAAATCTTTAGGGCAGATCCCAGTTCTGGAAATGGGCACAAAGTTTAGGCTGAAATCCAAGCATACTGCATTAAACCTAAATATTTTAAGTCTGGTATGTATCAGACAGCTAATTTGTTGGATCATGTCATCATCACTATAAAAACCCCATATCCTGGAACTGCCAACTCCAAGTTCAGAATTTAGCAGGGAAATGTCTGGCTCCTGTTCAAAAATACAGTGCAGAAGTGTCTGTGCTCTCAGAATCAGTCCCTAGTGCATGACCACCTTCAGGTAGAAGCAGCCAGACTGGAACAAATAGTGCTCTGCATTGCAAGTCCTGGAAAAATTCCAGATGAATGACGGGTACAGAACAGCAGTAAAATTTAAGCATTAAATGCCACTAAAATATATGTAATGTAAGAAATTATTGAATCAAAACTAAATCCTTTATAAAATTCAAGGTCATCTTAATAGGTAAAATCTTCTAAACCATAAAAACTGGTGTTCAGCTGATCTCAAGGAAAAAAACCCAGTAAATTTCACAGTGCATTCTAATAGGCAAATAATTTCAGAAGCTTTCTTAGGAGTAGTTTCAGTGCTAAGAATAAAATCCAGCAAAAGAAAAAAAAGGAAGCAAGGGATACTGGACACAACTGTCTAATCAGACTTTGGCTGATATAAACAAGATCTGGTAAGTGAATCCTTAAGTGTGCTATATGAACAAAGTTCAAAAAACATCAGGTCTGTGTTATCTTATTGAATGATACAACTGCATTTAAGTAACTAGAACCTTTAATTTTTAAAAAATTTTAGTTATTTAAGAAAATTCATACATCGCTACCAAAAAAAAGAAAAAGATATTTTCTTGGACTAATCCATTACTTCCTAGGGCTACATATAAATATAAGCAATTATGTTTAAAATGTAATTTTTTATTGAGCTAAAGAGTGCTCAAAGGGAAGTGTGACTCTAACAGCAGCATGATGACAGTACAATTTTGGTAGCAGAAATATTGTTTGGGAGGAGGCATTTCTTAGTAGCAAACTGAGTCACTAACAGCAAGTCACTTGTGGAGTCAGTATTTTTTTAGGTTTTTAATTAGTATCTAGTGCCCATCCACATATTTGGGGTTTATCTTAAAAGGAGGCATAAATTAGGGCTTTATATACATCACTGACAGTCTGTCCCAGCAGAGTGTTTCTCTCCCAGTAAGGCAGGTGACAAAGTCAAGGGCAAAGGTTTTAAGAGAAGTAAAGCATAGCCAAGGGAAGAGAGTAGAACTACAAAGGAAATGTAATATTAATACTGTAGGAAAAAGATGTCAGAATTGGAGGGGAGGCAAGAACGAATGCAGAAAAGCTAATGCATTGAGGCAGTTAACTATATGCAAACGGATTCATCCCATTCACAACTCCAGGCATCTCTGTTTATTGATATGAGTAGCTACCAAAAGAGATCTAATTACACTAAAATTTGACTGATGAGAAGGCAGACACTCAGAAAAATTATTTGTTTGCTTCAGCTGTCCCACAGGTGATATTCCAAATATTCTCACAAAGCTATAGGCAAATAAAAAATAGCAGAAAGAACAAAAGAAATATAAAATTCAGAGAACTCAAAAACTTCTGTGATGCAGCTGCAGTATACCTTCTCTCTGTTTATGATAGCAAATAAAACAAATACAAGACCTGAGTATGTTTAAAATCTGTTCTGAAAATGCACTCAGCTTTTCTTTGTTTTCAAGAGGGGCTACACTATCTTCAGCGGCCTGATACACAAGCCCCTGAGAATTAATGAGAAGGATTAATACATATTGTTATGATGCAAAGCATTTTATGATTAAAAAAGAGCCCATTTAACCATAATGATTCAAATTCAGCTGCAGCAATAGCAGGTGAAATTCCCATTGATTTAAGTGAGGCTGAATTCAGTCCTCATCTCTTATGCCTTAATAACACTGTGGGCCTGAATATGACAGTGCCTCTTACTTTGTGTTTAACCAAAACAAATGTCTTAAAGGCCATCGTTCATCTTTAACCCTCAATAGAGTGCTGTTTCATCATTTTCTCCCTACAAGGTGTATCTCTTAATTCAAATGTATGCAATAAAAAGCATTCCCAAAGTATATCATATCTAGTTAACCACATTAAGTATTCCCTAAATGGAAAGGTCATTGATATTGGATGGATTTCTCAATTGGAACAGAAGACTATATCTCCGAGGAATTTTTATAGATGACATCCATATGTCTTAATTCCAGATTGTTTAATGCAGAGTACTTTTTGGTAGATACATTAAACTGCATAATAAGTTTAAAAAAATAGAGAATTAAAAATAAGAGTCTCCTTCTTCATTTGCTTGCATTCTTGTTTTAGATTTTATTTGGTTGGACAGTGCAAAAAAAAAATTCTATTAGGTGACCTGTGATAGCATTTCAAGATCACACATGCAAATGCCTTGAAATATGAGTGCGCTGCACACTAAGAAAAAAAGAGTTTTAAAATGAAACATGATAAACCAAATGAAAATCCTTGTGTTTGGCTGAAGTTAAACAGACATTTATAAGACTTTATGCAGTCATGAATTTTGACTTCTGCACTGTTGTACAAAACCCAGTATTCACAAATTTCATAAAGTATCCAGGCAGTTTCCAAATTACTCATTTTTCCATCCCAGAGATAAAGATTTATTTAGGGTAACTTGAAACCAAAACCCTATTTTCCTACATTCAGGCCCCATGCAAGGCAGTTATTATCAGAATATGTTTTCCTGTCATGTCATGATTCTGTATCTCAAATGCCTCCACAGTGCATTGCCTGTCTCATGTGCCCTTCCTGCCCAACTCTTACATCTGCTCACCTTCATAAGGAGAGCCCTGAGGACAGGCCTTGGTGGCCTTAACTGTCCAAGGAGGAAGAAGGAAACAATAGCACACAGGAGAGCTTGTTTTAAAAGTATTCTAGCCTGCTTCTGGGAACAAAAGCCCTGGATACAGTAGGGTGAAGAAAAGGCTACAGGAATGCAGCACTCTGAAATTTAGAAATTTCTAGAAATGCTACCACCACTGCCACTAGATGTACATCACCACTTCTATGGTTGTGAACCACAATAATGTTACTTTGGGGAGTATAAAAATAACATGCAATTGGTTTTCACTTTGAGAGAAAGTGTCCAAATAGAAAACAGCAAAATGTGGTGCAGGGGGAAGCTGTAAGACTGCTCTCGGGTCCCTTCTCTTATATCCAAGCCTGAACTCAAGTGGGGCAGCACCCCACTGGTCTTTGGTAGTTCCTTCCTGTGGTATTTTCTCTCTGAAAGGGCTTTACCCAAATCAGTCAAACAATCCTGACCAGCGAGAGATCACTTCACAGCTCTCAGACTACCCCTGATTACCACCACCCAGACTACAGTGCTCAGAGGTGGCAAGGAAATTGGTGGGGGGAAGGGAAGGAGCAGACAGCAGCAGTCTTTAATTCAAGAAGCTGGCAACCTTGTAATGAAGATGCTGGAAAACTTCAGCAAGGGGCTTGAACAGTATTTTTTTCATGTTTCTTGAAAAGACTGACTTGGCTAAAAAAACTGTTTTTACAAAACCAGACCAATGAGACTAATTTAAAAATGGGCTTCCAGTGAATAATTTCTTTTAGGTGTGACTGTAACATCAGTTTGAGAAAACTGCATGGAATTATGCACCAGGTAAGAAGTGGTCTTGTGTTTCAAGAGAGAAGAGTTTGTGCACAAGTCGGCACAACAGCAACCTTTGATCAGCAATGTCTTTTTCTTACCTTCTGTTTAAACAAAGAAGGAAAGAGACTATCACAGTACTCCTTAAAATGTACAAATAATTTCTTCTTGTCCTGAGTTTGCTTTGCATCTCCATTGATTCTGCTGATGAGAATTTTGCTGCTGCTGCAGAATCCCACAAGGGTACCTTCCCCTGCACAAGGGTAGCGGCAACAGCTTCCTCCGAGCAAGACCTTTCCTGCTTCACCTTTCAGGTCATGCTGCCTCACTGATATTTAAATTTTTTTAAATGGCTTAGCATGCACTTCTGAGTCCTAATCTTTAGACAAACTCTTGGTTCACCTTCTAGCCCTAGACTCCTCCAAGATCAGCCTCACATAAATATTGTTAGTTAAAGCTACTCAAATCAGGAGAGACCTATTCTGTTCAGCCTTTTTTCCCCCTCCCTTTCTTTTTTTTAAAAAAAAGGGCAAACTGTTTTATATAGACAGCCATCTGTGAGCCTGTCTTTTAGGCCATCAAACTCTTCCATCCATTACCAGGAGCCTTCCTCACCTCCGCTGCATGACAGCGCAATAAAGATGACATACTAATTCAATGACTTGTAATTTCAGCTAAACAAAGACAAGTGCTGCAGCTTCTCCTTTTGTATTTTGGTGCCATATCGGTGAAGCCAGCTATGCAAACATAGCACTGGGAGGGTTTTATGACAGCAGTTGAATGGGGAGAGTAGCTTGGTGTTGCTTTTTTATGGGTTTTGGCTCCATGATATTTGGCTCGGTGCTGCTGGCCATTGCCATTGTGTCTGGATTCTATGTCAGCAGCAGCTAATTGTTCCAATAATGTTTATCATAGGGATCCACCAGGGAGCTGTATATGTGGAGATAAGCTACAGGGCAATGATACTCACTATCTTACTGATCTCTATACACAGTGCTTTTGCTTCATGCCAAAAAGCTCTTTAGGTTTCCAGTCTAAAAAAGAAAGAAAAAAAAAAAAAAAAAGAAAAAAATAACAGCTTAATCACTGTGCCAACAATAGTGTCTAAGGGGATGTAATCAGGTTCCTCTGATAATCTTAGCAACACATGAAAGTCATGCGCAAAAGCAGTAATTGAAGTAGTTGGTGCTTTCTACCACCTGCTGTTGAAGTCACAGGTTAATCTAAATGAGGTCCCCTTCCTATGAAGTAGGATGCAGGGCACTTTTTAAACCATGAAAACGTCTTATGCAGGCTTTGCAAAATAATAAAGAAACAGTTCATTAAATGAAAAGTATTAAGTATCCAGTGCTTGCTCAACATTTCATGCTGCTATCGGGTGCCACATCCAAGTGGAAAAGCCATTCTAATGTTTAAACCCCAATGCACACTTCAGTTTGCCTGTGGAAGCAGACAAAAGGAGTTTTCAGGCAGATGTCCACAAATAACTAGACATTGGGGAGCCAATGTAACAGGTAGTAAGAAAGTGACTGGGTTTTACAGCTTGTTTTTGATCCTCCAAGAACAATACAGAAATAAATTTTTAAGGACACAATGAAACACTTTAATCTGTATACCATAGATAATTTGCATTCTTAATTCTTTTGCAAGTTCTTCACATTATTTCAAGCATTACAAAATAAACAGTTGAAGATCTGAGCTCTGAACTGGTCAATTTACAATGTTTTCCTACTGTGTTTTGATCCAGAACCTAAATATAGGACAAAAGCAATAAAATGAAAATGTCATTGTGGTTAAGAACCACCATAATTACAAACACTCTTTGTACCTTTTAGCGTAATAAATGACTTATAATTAAAGCCTCAATGCTGTGGCTGTATTATCAGCTGACTATTATTCTTACTGGCCCTGTGAAGTTGCCCCAAGATCTCTGCCACACACATTATTAATCTGCTTAAGTATTAGGTGCATAAACTCAGCAGAGTTAATAAAATGCTATAGCTTCATCTCCAAAGTACAGAAATCCCTCCCTTATGGAAAAGTCCTGAAGGATTTAATAAGGATACCACTAGTTATTTCCTATAGAAATTACTCCGAAATAATTTACATAATTTGAGAAAATTATATACTTCCTACAGGCTTTTGAACCATCCTAAGGGATTCTGCAGCAAAGATAGCAGACTTTCTGAAATTCTATTGGATATTATAATATTCTGCTATATTCTAGAGAAATCTTCCACAAATCTTCTTCTGAAGTTAAACTGACCCTGTTGCTGGGAACAGCAGGTTTCTGACTATTTTCTCCCTTTTGTTTCTTGCCATACACATCACCCTTATCAAGTAAAGCTGCACAGTGGCAGTGGGCCTGCAGAGCCAAACATCTGGGGCTGAGGATCCAGAATTCACATTATACACATTTTTTGGGTGGTGGTTAAAATGGGCTTGTTTTAGTGTGGTGCCATGGACCAGCTGCTGTGGACTAGGTGTGCTCCTAAAGAACATCCACTGCTTTGGTTTCACATAAAATTGCAGTATGTGGGGATGCTTCTCTTCAAAAGCACATCTATTGCACAAATGAATGGGTTAATGCAGCCATACCAGCATAGCAGTGTCTTCTGTACACCATGTAAGCCATACATCATTATTACTTCATTAGGAGGAATTGTTTTTGTGAAAAATTGGTGAAAGTCCAGCCAGAATATGACACATTAGAAATATTTCAGACATAAAGTAAGAAACAAGTCTTCAAATGCATTTACATACATCACAATCAGAAAACACATAGAGCAACAAATAACAACACGTAACAAAACAATACAGCTACAAAGTCCAGAGAATTGTGGTTAAAACTGAAAATCTTCAACCCAAAACCACATACAATATTTCTATAGTTATTCATAATAAGTGAACAAAATGAACTGATAGTTTAATTGTATTTGTTTGTTCTTTCAGAGTTATCCTGACACAGACAATACAGCTAGGAAAAGTATGACTGTGTATCATTGACAGAAGATGAAAAAAATCCAAAACCAAAAAACCCCAAATTAACAATTAAAAGTGTTTTTCAAGATACCAAATTTCTTAGATATTTTGAAACACCTCAGCTTTCCCTGTATTACAAGAAAAGCTAAGCACATACACAGAGCAACCATCAAAAATAATAGTAAGTAAAAGCAGAGTGTAACACTGACTGTCATTTAATAAGGAATATGATGATGACTGGAATTGTGCAGTCTACCTGGACTTCTAAGATCCCCTTGTTGCATAGCCCAAGTGATATATTTTCATTTTTCATGTTCCTATTGTTTTTTATTTTAGAAATCAAGGCCTAATTCTGCCATCATTAGTCACAATGAATCGTACCTGACTCTGAAAGTAATCCCTATTGATTTCAGTATTAATTCTTGTTAAATGCTGTTCATACAGGAGAAAAGGTGCCACTAAGGAGAAGTTAGAAGAATTCATGTACTGTTTAATCTTATTTCAGCTGTCTTTTTTCCCCCCTCCATGTTACTGTGTGTGCATTCTTCCCTCTCTCTCTTTCAATCCCCTTCCTTGTGTCCCTAGCCCTTTTCATATCTTACATGCTGTTCTCTCCATTTCTGTCCCTTCCTCCCTCTCTGCCCCTTCTCCTTTCCTGTGACTCTCAAACTTCACTGCTCACATTTCCAATTGTCAGCAAAGAGACAGGCCAGAATGGGTCCAAGTCCATAATGCTGTTTGTTACTTGTTTCCAAACGTCACAAAATATTGTTGGACCTCTGTCTGTACTTGCCAAGTTCCCAGTATGTACTTGAAATGGGCTGTGAAGGACAAAAGCGTGTTTAGAAACTTCAGAGATTCATGAAAGGAACACTCCCAAACCTGCCATTGATCTGTATGGAAGAGCAAAATGTTGCTCATTGCCCGCTTTGCCTTCCTGTTTCCATGCTCAATACAGGGTTAACTCCTGTGACCTTGCTTTCTCAACACATATAGGAATATGCAAATTGAAAATAAACACAAAAGCCACCTTCCAAAACAAAATGCTCATTCATGTTCCCTCAGGGATAGGTGAGAGAACACGCTGCCTCTAATGACTAAGTCAAGTTACAGCCCTACAGGACTGGATACACAGCAGCCTTATTCTCCTGCTTTTACTGTTCCACCAGAAGTGAGTACAGATTCCATTCACTGTATTCTGTTTAGAAGAAAAATAAAATACTGAAAAATGAAGAAAAGTTACCAGAAATACCCATTCTATTCCAACTGCACTGAGGAAAATCTATATGACGTATTTCAAAAATCTTTCCTCAAAGACCTCACCATTTTATCCTGTGCATTTCTGCCCTATGCAGAGGTTTCTAAAAGAAAGCAGCAACTAGGTTTGGATGTGCAACTCAGATTCCAGCTCATCTATATTCTTGACTGCTGAATTAACTTTTTAAAGATCTACAACCATTAGGAATAATTCAAAATATATTGGCATCTCCTATTTCTCGTACTTGGCCTGAGTTCATTCTTCTCCTTTGGGAGATGAATCTTTCAGGCTTCACTTTTCCATTTCACTGCTCTAGTGGCTTTCTACAACATTTGCAGAGCCAGGATGGTGGATTTGTAGCTTCTGAATGAACTATAATTGCTTGTACCATCTTCAGAATATCAATCTTCAGGACTTCTCCTGTTTACTAGTTTATTCCTAAAATAAACTTTGCTTTTAAGTGCCAGATGGCTTTTCCACAGCAAGATGGCTCAGGGTACTACCAATGTTTATTCCACGCTCTCAGAGAAATTTCTGGTTGGATTCTGCTTAAAATAGGTGGTGAATTCTATCAAATAAATGTTTTTAACTTACTCCTGTTTAACACTTTACTGTAATATGGCATTTAAATACTACCAAACTTCTAAATGCCAGATACAGATAATATTTATTAGATAAAATGAAAGTATGCCCTTACCTATGAGTAAAATGAATGAAATACATGCTCGATTTAGAATAAATGAGAAAAAGTCATGTGTAACCACTGTGCAAATTATTTTTATAAGAGGAAAAGAAAACACAATAAAAGCTAGTGAGCATTTATATTAGAATCTAGAAGTGCTTCTGAGAGAAAAAATAGTAGGTTTTAAAACAAGTCATTTATGTGTAGACAAATAAATGCATTTTTTAGGGAGTGTTTTAGTGTGAATGATGAATGCTGTAAGAAAGAGCAGCTGTTGGCCCCTTCTCTGTAAAGCAAAGAACCCTACAATACACTTATGCACAGTTATAGCAGTAATTGTACAGGAAAAATAAGAAAGGCAATCTTAAAAACAGCCCCAACAGTGCCTGAGAAATTTGTGCAAAATATTTTTAAAGCCCTTATAGAGTCGTCATGTATACCTGCTTGAGAACTGGTTGTTTCCCATTTTAATTTCTGCACTATTAACACATTTGCCAGCTAAGTTCTGATGCCAATATTGTTATTGTTAAAATGGCAACACGCAGAGCTGTTGGAACTATTGCAAATAAATATTTATCTGACAAGCAGTATTCTGAGGTGAAGCGTATTTCATTTAAGGAGCACATAGAAGAAAATTCTTATTCAACAGCACTGAAATGTTAAGGTACAGTAATATTTTCTTATTTCTTAGAGTATACATCTACTTCCAGAATTACACTTAAGAATTATACCTAGTCAGAGCAAATGACTAGGATTTCTGTCATTCACATAACTTCCTAGGAACACTTTTTTCAATTCTAATAACCTAAACAAACAGCAAAGTGAGAAAACAATAAATACCCAAAAAGGGCCACCAAAGAAAGGTAACAACTTAAATTCTAATGCAGGTCAGCAGCACTTGTGTAAAGCTTTAAAGCTGCCACAGAGCTTCAGGTGTGGGTCTGAGCAGGACTGGCCCTCCTACCTGGTCTAACTTGTTTCACCTGCAAATGGTCCTCCAGGTTATTTACTCTGGATTAAGGTGCCCTCTGCGTTGTGACAGAGGGAGGTGTAAATGGCAGCTCCATCAGCTTTATATTAGAGCATTCTTCTCTTAACAAGAGAAGCCAGACTGCAGTCTAGAGCCATGACCAGATTGCAGTGAAAGAGGGATTTACATAACCACCTCCTATGTTATGCATGCACTCTGCTCAGTTTATGTTAGGTGACTTAAATCCATGGGTCCTTCCCATCGGGAAGTGAGAAAAGGAGCTGCTACTAGGAGCTTTAAAAACTTACAGCAAATGCAAATGTCTACATTAGCTCCTGCTTGTAGTCATCTGTGAGAAATGGGAGCCATAAAATAATTCTATAGAAATTACAAATAAAATCTTCAATTCAAAGTCTAAATCAAATCAGAAAAAAAAATAGAGGAGTTGCAGCATTTCACTAATTTCAGCTGCTCCATTTTTGTAAAATCATGCTAGCACAGAAGAAAAAATACATTAATTAATTTCTTCAGGATAAGCAATTCCTATTAATTTCTGTGGAAACTGCACGAATCAAGGGTAATAGACCACCATTAAGATATATGAAAGTGAAAAGCTGTTGACTTTCAGAAATCGGTTAAACTAGGCTAGCTGAAAGACAAGTTAATATATTTTTAATTAGATCTCCATTTGCTCAAGATAAAGATTGCAATCTCAGTGTGAAATGTATCTCAAAATATCGAGCCAAACATGTGGTCTGAGAAAAGCTATTTCTTAATGTGCTAAACATCTACACTTGGACTAAGGGGTCTGACTAAATAAGAAATCCTTGCAAGACTGATTACCTAGATGCTATGATATCTGTGCACCACGTGCCTATTTAGAGCTATATGATGCCTAGCACAAAAATAATAAAAACAACAATAACTATAAATAGTCTAAAATTACCTAGCTAAGCAGAAGTGCTTGCTATTGGTTAAGAGAGAAATCCTATGACTGGAAAATAACTTTAAACATTAACTAAATTAACTACACCATTAAATTTTAGTTGTTGCTAATAAGCATTCCAAAGCATGTTATTCACACAAATGCAATTTGATATGTTGTGATTTTAAGCAAGTAGAAAATAAGGAACTATTGGCCCTAGTTCAGCAAAACTGTCAAAAGCCAGTGATGAGTCAAAGGCAACTCTTTCTCACTCTGAAGACTGAAACACCTCCTCTTTGAGACGTGTTAGGAACAGCAGGCTATCTGCAAAAGTCACATTGTCACGGTGAGAAGAAAAACTTGGTGATATGTGATATCCATATATTTTCATCCCTTAAAGAGGCTAGAAAACCCATCTGATCTACCTACAATGCATCTGGAAATGAGATGACAGATCTCCAGTTCCTGTGAGACCACATCTCTGTCTGATGGTGTAAGCCAAGAGAAGGTTGACCAGTTTCAGCATGCGCAGACAAGCAAGTGCAGCCTCCCACAGTGACTCAGGAGTGACCTAGGGGGAAAAAAATCTTTTTATACCTTACCTCTTAGAAGAAGGTTCTGTGTACGTGTGGGGTGAGCCAGAACCGGACTCCTCACCAGCTAGTTGGATTCCCAAAATTCAAAGCCTGTGTAAGATTACACAACTGGCAAAATAAAACTGATGCAGATTCTTGAATTAACTGGCTGTGAGGCAAGGAAGTAATGATTTATAGTGTTCATGCTTCTCATTTTAGCTTGGATTTTTCATGAATTTTAAAACTGTCATTGGCTTCATTTGGCATTTGCTCTTTTCTCACTACATACACTCTACCAGATACATAATTTAGAATTCCGCAACTACAATTTAAGTAGAAAAAAAAAGAAAAAAAGAGAGATTCAGTTTCTTAAAGCCTTCTTAGAGCCTTAAAACAAAGCTCTGCGTTTTTAAAAATCTAAATAAAGGAAAAAGGAAACATTAAAAAAAATTGAAAAAAAAGGTACTAATCAAAGGACATAAAAGCTATATATTGCCCCCTTCACTCTGTTTTTAAATAGGTGCAACCGAAATATCTGTAACCAAAATTCTGAGAGGATGAAAGGTAAAACCAGTCAGTCTGTCTTATTATGTATGGATTTATCACCAAAACTCTCATCTTCTGCTTGAACCTTGGTATGCTCAAGACAGATAAATCCTTCACTGTAATAACTCTTCTGGCTCCAAATATGATGCAGAAAACCAGAAATATGCTGGCACCAAAACTACAATGAAGATCCCTGGAGCCAGGTGTTTAAGGTAAGATCATCAGCCTTGAATTTATCTGACTTTCATAACAATACTTTGCAGTCCATTTTCAGTTTCTGTTCTCCATTATGGCAGGGACATCAGACCACAGAGAATGCTGTTGGTGGGGTTCAGGGGCAGGAAGCAGAAGATGGTGCAGTGGGTAGTGAAACAGCTAAAAGATTTGTGACTTGCCTACATGGTAAAA
>WBNO01021009.1:6746-32117 GCA_013400575.1 Peucedramus taeniatus
CCAGGATGGAGCTGCAGCGAGCGCTCCGCAGGAGCTGTGGGACAGGGAAATGGGGATGGGAATGGGGAATGGGGAATGGGAATGGAGCCCTGGATCTGCCGCTTCTCTGCCAGCTGCCGGTCCAGGATGGAGCTGCAGCGAGCGCTCCGCAGGAGCTGTGGGACAGGGAAATGGGGATGGGAATGGGGAATGGGGATGGGAATGGGGATGGGGATGGGGATGGGGATGGGGATGGGAATGGGAATGGGGAATGGGGATGGGAATGGGAATGGGAATGGGGAGGGGAAGGGGAATGGGAATGGGAACAGGAACGGGAATGGGAATGGGAACACAAACTGGGATGGGGATGGGAGTGGAATTGGGGATGGGAACGGGGATGGGAATGGAAATGGAAATGGAGATAGGAATGGGGATAGGGATGGAGATGGGAATGGGAGTGGGAATGGGAATGGGGGAGTGGGGATGGGGATATAAAGGAGTGGGGAGTGGAAATTGGGATATGGGACAGTGGGATGTGGGGGATTGAGAATTGAGATAGGGGAGTGGGATATGGGGAGAGCTTCTGGGAGGTGCAGAGCACTTCCTTGCATAACTGTCATACATCCATTCCCACTGAAACCCTCACTTTGGGGTTGCATCCCCATCACCCCACATCTCCGTGTTGGATTTCTCCCCACAGCCAGAGAAGGGACTCTGATCCGTGTGGAATGGGGTCTGAAGGCTGCTGACCAGGACACCCTGGGAGGATCACACCCGTGAGGGCTGTGCAGAGGCAGAATTCCCTTTGGGATCCAGTCTGGGACACGGCTCTCGCTGCGGGTGCCTGAGTTTCACCCCAAGGAGCACAAGCAGGGATGGAGTGCCTGGCCTCCTTCAGCAGTAAGTGCCATCACATACACCAGCTCCCACATCTGCTCATGGAAAACCTGCTGGTACCAGGACTTCTTGGAGCAGTGGGGTTTTGGAGTCAGCATCCCTGAAAGTGTTCCAAAAATGTGTGAAAGTGGCACTTTGGGGACGTGGTTTGGTGCTCACACAAATGATTCAGTGTGAGCTTTGTCTTATTTCTCTCTACTTATAATTGAGCTGGTTCAAACCCTTTTTTTTGGAAAAAAGTCAGAATCAGGGAATCCCAGACTGGTTTGAGTTGGAAGAAACCTTAAAGCCCATCCAGTGCCACCCCTGCCATGGCAGGAACACCTTCCACTGTCCCAGGCTGCTCCCTCCCTGCCTTGTCCAACCTGGCCTTGGGCACTGCCAGGGATCCAGGGTCAGCCACAGCTGCTCTGGGCACCCTGTGCCAGGGCCTGCCCACCCTCCCAGGAAAGGATTTCTTCCCAATTCTCCAATCTAACCCTGCTCTCTTTGAGTTTTAAGCCATTATAACCTGACAGTCTTATTAATTTTGTTGCACAATTGAGTTCATTTAAAATCCGTAGAATGACAGAACATCCTGAGCTGTGCCCACAGGAGCCAGCAGCTGCTGGGGCTGGGCACGGGTGGCTTGAGGGGCTGCCAAAGCAGTGCTGAGCTCGTGTCACAGGAGGTTTCCTCTGGTTTTCCCAGGTGACCCTTTTGACAAGCCCCCGTGCCGGGGCTGCTCCTCGTACCTGACGGAGCCCTACGTGAAGTGTGCTGAGTGTGGGCCCCCTCCCTTCCTGCTGTGCCTGCAGGTGAGTGCCAGCAGCAGGGCACAGCCCTCACTGCTCTGGGAGAGCCAGCAAGGCTGTCACAGCCATCACTGCCCTCCCCAGCACTCCTCTTTGCTCAGGGAGGGACAAAGGGGGTTTGGAGGGTGGAGGATTGAGACAAGGGCAGGTGAATTTCAGGGAATGAAAGTTTAAAAAGGGATCAGTGAAGATCTTTTCAGGGCAGAAGTAACACAGCTCTGATCTTTTGTTCTGCAGTGTTTCACCCGAGGATTTGAGTACAAGAAGCATCAAAGTGATCACACTTATGAGATAATGGTAAATATTCCTTTGGGATAACACCTACTCAGTCCTGGGCTCTCACCACTTCCCAGGAGTGAGGGATCCTTGATTTCTCATATTACACTGAAAGGTTAAGGGATGCAGTTCTTTGATTCAGAGGTTTTAAACTATTAAAAAAGGAAAATTATCCACCTGGAACAGAATGGAGCAGTGGAGTCATTTACAGCTGCATCTTTTTGTTGTGCCTGGATAGCACAATGCACCTCACTAGACTTACAGTCCTTTAACCAGGTACATTGGCTTCTGTTCCTCTAGGCTGGTTTCTTCTTCCTCCAAATTAGTAATTCTTAAAGTCTCCAGTAATTTTACTGTGTTTCATAGTACAACACTGTGGAATTGCAGCTGGGAGACACAACATGTACCAGTATTTGCTGTGGTTGGTGATCCAGTGCCTTAAGCAATCCAATAATTATTCAATCAGGTTTTGTGAAAGTTTAAAATGACCAGAATTATCTCCTGTGTCACCCCGTGGTTCAGAACTTCTTTGCCCTTCCTGAGGTGGGTTGGAACACGGGGTCAGAGTTTGTTCTGCTCTTTTCTTCTCCAGACATCTGACTTCCCTGTCCTGGATCCCAACTGGACAGCTCAGGAGGAGATGTCTCTCCTGGAAGCTGTGATGGACTGTGGATTTGGGAACTGGTGAGAATTCGGTGCTTCAGCCAATTTCAGTCAATGAAGGGCAGTTTTTCCTTTCTTTTCCCTGGATCTCACTGTTGAATTCATCACTGCACACTGACTGTTCAGTGACTTACTGTGGGTGGGACACTAATTCAGCAGCTAAAGGAAGGCTGGAGCAGGTTCTGTATTCATGAGTTATCTGTCTTCTCTTTTATTAAAAATAGTTGTGTTTAAAGTACAGAACCCCAGAATTCACAGAAGCAGAACTGAGAGTTCTTAGGTGCACATTGTTGTCATAAGTGGGATTGATAACTGGTTACAGAGTTTACCATTACCTGGAGTCAGTAAAATGTGTAAAAAGCTCTAAAATAACTTGAGTAAATTCCAAGCCTGTTAAAGACGTGGTACATTCCATCAACCAGAGAGATTCTCATATGAAATCAGTGAATTTCATTGTTCTCAGGCACCCAGAAATGTTCCCTGACACAAACATGTGAACGTTGGTGCTGAGAGTGTGAGTTCAGGCACCATCACAGGCCAGTTCTCTGCACACAACCAACCTCTTGTCCAAAATTATCTTTTCCCACTGGAGAAATTACAAAAACCCCAACATTTCTGTGCTGTTCACACGAAGCCTCCCCCTCTCCCCCCTCCAGGCAGGACGTGGCCAACCAGATGTGCACCAAATCCAAGGAGGAGTGTGAGAAGCACTACATGAAACACTTCATCAACAACCCCCTGTTTGCCTCCACCCTGCTGAACCTGAAGCAGGCAGAGGAGGCTCAGCACCACGAGACAGCCATTCCCTTCCACTGTGAGTATCCCTGCCCTGCCAGGGCTGGACTCAGCAGCTCTGGGAAGGACAGGCAGCACAGATCCTGTTTGCTTTCATTCCCAGAGGGATAACCTGCTCTGATAACTCTGCCTGGGGAATGTCAGGAGCAGGGTTCTCTTCACTGGATTCATTCCTGGATGTATCAGGCAGACAAGGCTGCCAGTTCCATGGGGAAGGGAGAAAACAGGGTCTGACACAAACATCAGGGTCTCAAAAGCAGGAGTTCCTCCACAGCCAGAGCACACAGAAATCACCCCAGCAGAAACCTGGATGTTTTATCCATTGGATTGCAATCCACCCCAAAGCTCCTGCTATCTATCTGTCCCTCAGGATAGATGCTGTTGTGGTTCTCACCCTGAGAGCAGCAGAGGGAACTGAGCAGGGATTTCTGCCTTCAAGCATTCCCTCTGCTCATGTGCACATTTCAGTGTACACACTGTGTCCCAGGCCTGACTGCTGCTTTAATTTGTCATAAAATCACTCCTTTCAGCCATGCTGATTTCACACCTCTCTCTTGAAAACTGCCTGTTAAAAAAGTCTGCAGCAAGTTCACAAATTCTCAGTTTTCCTTGCATTTCACATCTTTAGCATTCCCCCAGTCTGGCAGCTGTTCATTCCAGAGCTCCCCAGCCTCCCTGGGCGAGGCACTTGCTGGCTGTCTGGAGCTTTACATTTCCCAGTAAAGTGGTTAGAGCTAAACAGTAGGAACTGGGCAATTTTGGTTCTGTCCCTGGCTGTTATTGATATTTTTTATGTGCCCTGGGCCAAGACAAAGTCTCTGTGCCTCAGCCTGCTTTATCTGTGTCATGGGACACACAAAGCTCAGCTCCTGCACGAGTGCATTGTGAGCCTCAGAGCATTATTGTCTGTAAAACATCGAGCTCCTCAGCTGGGAAGTGCTGTAAAAACTGGGAGTTCTCTGCCTTTAATTGCAGCCCTGGCAATGGCCCCCAGAAGAAGGCAGATTTAACACTCCTGTTGCTATTAACTAAAAGAACCTGCACGCTGAGCCCTGGGGATCTGCAGAGGTTTAGAGGGGGATGCTGAGCTCCAAAATGTAAAGTTTACATTTTATTACCTGTTTATTACCTTGAATTTGTGTTTGACTCTTGAGAATACTACGAAGATCTCAGATTGCTGCATTTTTCTCTGGATGAACTCTGTCTTTTCTGGCTATAACACTGAATAAAATCTCAATCAGGGTATTTTTCTTCAACTAATTATTCCCACTTTTCCTGCAAAATAAACACTTATTTACAAATCCTTAAAAAAAGATCTCAAGCCCCACTCAACAACTGAAAACCTTTTGTTTTTTGCAGCTGCAGATGATCCCCCACGGCCCACCTTTGACTCCTTGCTCTCCAGGGACATGGCTGGGTACATGCCAGCCAGAGCTGACTTTGTTGAGGTAAGAAACACTCTCCTCCCCTTATTTTAAATTTGCTGCTGGGTGCAAGCTCAGCTCACACACCCCTGTCTTTGCTGTTGATGTAAAAGCATCAGAGGAGGGCACAGGGCTGAGGGATGCTCTTAGCCCTGTGATTTAATTTGAGTTTCTCCCGTGAGGAGCAGGGAGCTCTGATCCTCAGGGGTCCCTTCCCAGGTGAGATATTCGTGATTGAGGCTCTGGGTTATGCAGGGTTAATGATGAAAGCTCTGGGTCCCTTGCAAGGGGAGATATTTGTGATTAAAGCTCTGGCTTAATGAAGGGTTTGGTGCCAGAGGTGGCGCTGGTGGCCTGCAGAGCCGGGGCAGGCAGCACAGGCTGCAGCACGTGCTGCTGCCACCAGATGTCCAAATGTCCAAATGTCTGGCTGGGGTGGCCCTGCTGGGCACTGGGAATTGGCTGCTGGGCCAAAGGATCAGCTCCAGCACTGTCTCCTGCCTGAGGGGAGCACACACAGCCCTGCTCCAGACACCACCTGGGGTTGCTTTTCATGCTTTTGGCATGGAAGATGCCCCAGTTCCTGCTCCTGTCCATGGAGGAATGAGTCCAGCCATACAAGGGCTTGGGTTTGTACCTATGAGCAGAATCAGCACCCAAAAATCCCACCCAAGGCTCTCAGGCACACGGGGGGGACTCCTGGGGGTGTCCTGAGCCAGGCCAGGAGTTGGACTTGGTGATCCTTGTGAGTCCCTTCCAGCTCAGGACATTCTGGTTTCCATCCCAGTCAGGGCTCATGGGTTAGGGTTCATTCCCACTGTCCTGCTCCAGCTGCAGCCATTTACACTCATTTCCCCCAGGTAGAGCTGCCCTGTGCTGTTTGTTGCTCAAGGATGGAGCCTCATGCCCTGTGTCTGAGCAAACATCTCTGTCCCCAGCCCTTCTGCATGTTCTGAAACCTGAGGCCAGTGTTTTAGTGCTCGTTGGTGACAATGTGTTAATCACCTCTGAACAGGAGTTTGACAACTATGCTGAGTGGGATTTGAGAGATATTGATTTTGTAGAAGATGATTCAGACATTTTGCATGGTAAGTGCCATATTTTTGTACCCAGTCTGAAAACTGTTGCAGATGCCTGTGCAGCTTTTCATTGGGTCTCTTTCTCTCACACTTTAAAAGGGAACATACACTTTTAATGTATGGGGCTTCATGTTTGGGCTTTTGATGCTTTAATTCTATCAGGGTAGGTGTTAATGCAGGCAGCAAGGAGGTGTGTAGTTTATGTGAAACACATTAAAAGTGTTGAACTCAAAGCTGTGTGATTTTTCATATGTTTGGCATGCCCTGAGTTAAAGTAGCATCAGCTGTGTGTGACAACTTCCTTTTTATTGTAAAGATGATTTTATGAGCCCAGTTCCTGCTCTGAGTTTCTGTGAACATGCTGCCTTAATCACACAAAATAACAGGAATTACTGAAGTGACATTTTAATCCACAGAGAGGAAAAGATCCTGCTTTTCCCCACGTTTGTAAGTACACACAGGGTTTAAAAGTCCTGTGTTTATGCCTCAGAATTCTGCCATCTGTGTCAGGCAATTCTAAGCTAAAGCCTTTGCATCCCTGGGAGACAGACAAATCCTTGTTACATACAGACAGTCTTGGCAAAGTTAAAAAAAAACAGTTTGAAGTTGAGCAGTGCACACAGGAGCTCTGGGAATGCAAACTCCCCTGGCTCAGGGCAGGTTCTGTGAGTCCTCTGTCAGCCTCTCCCCTTTCAGCTTTTATTGAGGATGGACTGGCTTGAGGCCATGGCAGGGATTCCTCCTGCCAGCTCTCTGCTGTTTCATCCTATTCTGGGTCCTGGTGAACTGAAAAGCAAAATAATCTCCTACTTCTGTACATGAATGATAGATCCACCTTCAGACAAGTGGGTTTTGCAGCTCCCCTTACACCTGCCCTTCTCCCAGGCACAGTTCAGCCTCTCTCCTGCCAGCTCCCATCCTCCAGGAGCTCTGCTAACTCCTGCTGGAGCTGGATCTGCTCGTGCTCCTGCACATCCTGCAACAGGGACTTCCACAATCCAATTAGGAGTGCACAATTTAATTATGTGTTGTGTGAAAAAATACTTCCCCCTGCCTCTCCAATATTTTTGCCCAATAATTTCATTGGGTGTTCTCTGCTCCATCCTTCAGTTGTCTCCAGTGTTTGGGGAGGGATGTCAGGCATTTGCTGTGTGCAGACTGCCTGGCAGAGGTTGTGGAGAGTGACCAGCTGCATTTTGGATCTCTCAGCTCAGGAACTCTGGCATCTGCCTCCCCACAGCTGTCCCAGATCTGCCCACATGAGGGTGAAACCCTGGCAAAAATGAACTCCCAGGGTCCAGCCAGCTTTTCCCCTTTCACATGAGGCATCTTGGGGAGAGCAGGAATTCTTTTCTAAGGAATTTGGAATGAGATCTTTCACTTCTGAGATTTAATACAAAAAGGGAAGGAGCCACATCCTCTCTGTGCTGCAGTTTTAAAGGGCTCAGCTACCCACTTTGCTTCAGAGAATTTTGCAGCCCAACTGTTGGAGCCCACGGGGCAGGAAATAGCTCAATGTGGGGCTCTTGAGAGCAGGGGTGGTTTAAGGAGCTTTGTGCTTTGGGGATGGGCAGAGGGGGCTGTGACACAGCCTGGTGTGAAAGTGAAAATGTGACAGAAGTGTGACACAGGAGTTGAACACATTTTATAGTCCAGAGAAACCCAGATGGGGCCTCAGCCAAGACTAAGGCTCAGGTGGGGAAGGAAATCCTCAGTTTGTTTTCCTGCCACACGTTAAACATCACTGGGTTCAAGATTAATTTTTTGAAAACTATTTTCATATTGCATTTTCTGCAAGTCACTCAGGCTGGGCCCTGGAACACCCCAGTACAATTTCTGTGGTCTGAATTTCCTTCTTTTGGTGCAGCAGTCACTGCTCAGTGCTGCACATCCCACAGGAATATTTGTGCTTCCACTGGAGTGCAATTCCCCCTTCTTCCCTTTCTCCCACATTGCTTTTCATAATATTTTGTAAAAATTATTTTTTAAGAAGTTCTAGATCTGAGCTGCTTGACCTCTGTTTTCTGATGTATATCTTTTATATGATATTTATATTTAAGCTTTATCTCATGTATTCCACCTGTCAGATTTCCCTGTGTCACTCTGAACAAGTTCTTGGTATTCCCACAAGAAAATCCTATTTATCACAAGGTGGGAAGGCCCCCAGGCAGCTTTTATGAGGAACACAGCACCTTTACCTGCTGCCTCCCCAGCTCTCCCCACCTCACAGGAGGTCACAGACATCATTCAGTCACTTCTTGGTATTAGTGAGATGGCAAAAAATATGAAATCTCTCATATTTCAGTTAAATTCTGGAATTGTTCTCTTTTGTTCAGAGCTGACAGTACAGTAAGGGCATGCAAATATATATTGCAGTTTCACAAAAACATAATGGACAGATCAAAAGCACCAACCAGTTACAAGCCTAATTCAGCCCACAGTGCTTGAATATTTCATGAACTACAAGTTTTCATCAGGCTGAATTAGAACGTTGGTAATTTATCTTTTTCCCAGCTTTTTTCCCCCCTTCTCATGTAAATGATTTTTCAATTCTAACACTGCAAAGTAATTGCTGAAACCACAGATTTAGAAGTGAGTGGAAATAAGCTGCAACTGGCAGGGAAATGTGATTTTAAGCTGGAAGGCAGTCTGTGTCCTTCCTGACAGAACATGGTGTTTACTGTGCTCTGGAAGCTCTGCCATACTCCAAAGGCAGATAACTGCTTGCCATGGGTCCTGCTTCCTTCCAGGGTGGCTGAATTTGGACTGCAGCCCTTCAGCTTGTCCCCAGCCCAGCACACACTGGTCCCACAGGCTGTTTACTGGGATTAGTTTGCATTCTTGCCATTATCTGGGCCCCTCCTGCCAAGGCAGGTTCTCTCCATGGAACAAAGCTCTCACTCATTAGTGTTCCACAAACTTTCCTGCACACCCAGCGAGGCTGGAGAGGAATGAAAAGCAAAGAAACTGTTTTGGACACACTCTGGAGAAACCAAAATATTTGGGTGGTTTTGTTTCTGTTTTTCTGAATGGAGGAAGGAGCCTTGAATTGCTGCCTATCAGTGGGGCCTTCAGAGCTGCAGCAAGCACAGCAAAGACCTTATCAGAGCCCAGAGTGGACACTGAGCACGGTGTCAGCTTGGATTATCTCCCACTGCCAGCACAAACAGCTGCCTCCCTGCAGAACCCATGGGGAAAAGCACAGGCAGATCATTCTCATTCCCCCAGCATCTCCTCTCTCATTTCCATGCAGTGAGTGGCAGTGGAGCAGTCAGAGTTATTCATGCATTCCAGATTTGGTACTCGCCTGGTCCTGGGTGAATCTGGCTGTTAGAAACAAAAGCCCCTCCAGAAGGGCAGCAAATACTCATTTCACTGGGAGCAGAAGCTCCATTTTTTCCCTCCATTTGTTCCTTCCTCTCCCCAGCTGATCATCATTTCTTTAGAATATTGTGCACTCAGGTGAAAGCATCAAAACTCCATGATTAGAGGTGCATAATTACTTGTGATATTTATAGAGGTTCTCCAGTGCAGTTTCTGCATGTACTTATTAAGTTCTGCCCACACAAACCCCAGAAAATAACAAGCTGGCTGAGCTTGCAGAGGGTTTCAAAACTACAAAAATATTTTCCGTAAATTGGCTCCAATTCCAGCCCTTCCTAATGGATTTCATTCATGTTTAACTTGCTGCATTCCCAATTTCTTGTCCCCACATTATAGCACGAAGGAGAATTTGCTGTCTCTGCTTGTTCTTAAATTAGGAAACTTAAACCCTCACTATGAAAATACACGATGATGCTGGAAAATGTAAGAGATTTGGGAAAACAAGTAGGAATATTGCAGCACCCCTCCCATCTCATACAGAATCCTTTACTCTTAGATTAATGTCAGATCAGTTTGGGACAAACTGAAGGGTTTTCTCCTTGGATCAAGCTCCTGAGCAAATACCCAGAGCCTTTGGGCTTTGTCCCTGTTTGTATGAAATTTGATTACCCAGAGGGCTGCAGGGATGAATTTCCCAGGGGCTGGGGGCTCCTGGTATTTACACCTACATACATATTTAAGATAGACACATAACCACACTTCTTAATTGCAATATTAATTATTAATCTGAGAGTACAATTGATAAATCAGTTTTGCTCTTTCTGTGTAAATACAGAGAGAAATGGATCCTGGGTTCTGCCCCCCTTGGGCCACCCCAGTTCCCCTTTTTCCAAAATCTGGTTGATGTGTCACAGCCTCTAAACCACTGCCAAGCCTTGAGCCTCTTCCTTCTGAGAGTACATGGAAATTATTGACATAATTTTTTTTAAACCCACTAAAAATCAGCCACCTCTACACTCATTTAATGGCCTAAAATTTGTGTGTTATCTAACAGAGCTAGGGAAGGGAAGGTGATAGGTGTCTCTTTATCTTGTATTTTAAGAATTTGCCCAAAAAAAAGTTTATTAAGCTAATGGCTGCAGGAAAAAGGAGCTGCAGGCTCTGTGAGTGGCTCAGCCAGGCTGCAGACAGGTTTGATTTTGGGAAGGATGTGATTTCTAATGAGCATGGCTTTTTCCTGGGCTTCTTCACATTGTCCTGAACTATTCTTTGTTCTCCTGGCAGACAGATCAGTTTGGAAGTTAACAAGCTGGAATCTTCCACATGTCTTTAACAACTGTAGCAAAGGCTGCTTTGAGTCCTCACAGTCAGAACTGTGTCTGCTTTTTGGAGTTCCCTGTTCTGGGCAAACATCTTTGCCCAAAAATGACTCCCCAAGTCCTCAAATCTTTTCTCAGGAAAAGGAATACTTGGCTATTGCATGTATGAGGGAACAAATATTTGCTGATAGCAAAACAGTCCAAGAAGGAAGAGGAGAGGAATTCTCAGGATCTGCCCAGGTTCATGTTGACATGAGTGTATTTACAGTGATGAATTTGGCAGGAGGAAGCAAAAGAAACCTTCCCCAGGTAGCAAGGACTGCACTGAGTTGATGCCCCTGTAAAATTGCCTCAGGATTTTTAAACCAGCAAAGCAGTGACCACATCAGCCTAACCTGAACATAAAAGCTTGAAATTCAGCCTCCTGCAGTGATTGCTTATGAATTCTTTAATCTTTGTGTTTTGCAGCTCTGAAGATTGCAGTTGTAGATATCTATCACTCCAGGTTAAAGGAAAGACAGAGAAGGAAAAAGTGAGTTTTGAAGCAGCCTCTGTGTTTTTCCCTTCCCTGTGCAATGCTGATGGATTACACATCATTAATTTCCTGCTTCAGGGAAATAAAAAATCCTGCCAGACTGTGACTGATTGCTGGACCCCCACTTTTTCCCCAGAAATATTTGCATTATTATTTTTAAATCCTAGTGGTCCCTAAGTTAGTTTTCCACACTGAAGATAACTCAATTGCTGACGTGGGCTTGAATAATTTATTCAGCTCATTTGACAGCGTTCTAGAATGACTCAATCTATTAATTAAATTAAGTTTTATTATAACTTTGAAGTACTTTGTTCAATATTTAAAATTATATCTTGCTGGATCACTCCATGCTGGAAGAATTAGTGATTTGAAGTGAGGCTGCTCCAGTCCTTCTCATAAAACTACACAGTTCTGCTGAGTGACAGGAAGGATTGACCTGGTTCTTTATAATTCATAAATAAAAAGTATTTATGTGGTGTAATTTCCATGATGATCAATCTTGTCATACTGAAGGAAAGTGCTGCAGGGCTCTCCATAACTCTTGTGGTTACACCAGTGTCAGGTTTTGTGAAGTTTCAACATCAGGATGGGACAAAAATCTGGAAAATGACACAAAAGTGCTGATGTCACTGTCAGAGAGGTGACTCTGCACGGGACAGGAAGGTTCTGTGCCCAGCAGAGGAAATGTCATGGATTTTACAGAGCAAGTTCTGACCTTGACAGCCCAGCTCTGTGGGATCTTATTTGCCAAAGTGGAGTCACCACAGAGCAATGAGCACGTGGCACTGCTCACACTGGTGACAAAGGGATTTATCAGGCACCTGCTTTCCCTCTGCTCCTCCCCCTGATCCTGGCAGGAGCAGTTCAAACCCAGAGTTTCCTCCATCACCTCTTGAAAATCCAGGCTGCCATGGAAAAATGCCTTTCTCCTGTGCCTTTACAGTGCAACTCTACCCTGTGCTGTACCAGAGGGAAGTTTGTCTCTCTCTGAAGCTGGAAATTATGTTCATGAGACATTCATTACCTCTGATTTTGGAAGGACAAGTTATAAGATGCTGTAGATGTGAAATTTGTGCCTAAAGAAGCAATTTCCAACCTTTAAAGTGATTGCAGCTCCCTTTGTGCTCAGTGCTAATGCACACCAGTGTCCAAAATTTACCCTGATTAAAGACACACTGTATTATGTTTCCATTCCAGCCAGCCCAGGGCTTATGGAAATTTCATTCATGTTTAGTTTTAGACTCCTCTGATGGTCTAAATCAAAGTTTCTTCTGAAGCCTTTGTGTTTGTGAGGCAATGTAGGAGTAATGGCCTTTATTAATATAATTTTCTTTCATTTCCAGAATTATAAGAGATCATGGCCTGATCAACCTCAGAAAATTTCAGAGTGAGTATCAGGTGTAACTGCTTGACTTCAAAGTGGCAAAACTTCACATAGTCACCACTTCCAGGTCACCAGTGTGGTTTGTTCATACTGGAACATATTCAGATGCTCTAAATTCCAGCAGATTTCCTGCCCCAGCTGTTTCCAGCCGTCTGGTTCTAGCTACTCCCAGTCCAGTGTTTTAGTTATTGCCTCAAAATTGTTCTTCAGAAGCATTTTGGGCTCTGCTGAGTGGAGAAAAGGGGGAAGGTGAAACCCAGGCCTTTTAAGTGCACCTCACTCTTGTGAGAAATGACTGAGCAACATTTAAATATTACCCTTTATGCCTGAAGGACTTTAAGGGCTGTAACTTCTGTTGCTTTTCACTCAGCACTTTGTAGCTGTGACACCAAAATGTGGGTTTTTAGGCAGTGCTGAGGCTGGGGCTCACAGGGGTGTTTCCTCCTGGCAGCAGGAGTGGTGATGTCACCCTGGGGCGACACAAAAACTACACAGAGCAGTTCTGTTCAGAGCACACTAAAAAACTCTTTATTAAAACATCTGACTCTATATTTATATCTTTCTGAAATGCCAGTGTCATTGGAGGGTGACAGTGCCACCTCCTCAATGCCACTGGGCAACCCAGCAGCCCATCAGGCTCGTCCCCCACAAAGGAATGAAAAACGATCAGTTATTGACATAAAGATTATGGGAAAGTTCTGTGCGAAAACGCAAACAGCAGAAGGCTTGGTAAAACTTGAGAAAACCATGGTGACACGTGGCACTTTGTCCCCTGTAGTCCTGGAGAGGCGCTACCCCAAGGAGGTGCAGGAGCTGTACGAGACCATGCGGAGGTTTGCGCGGATCCTGGGGCCCCTGGAGCACGACAAGTTCATCGAGAGCCACGCGCGTGAGTCAGGGACTGCTGCATCCCCTGCTTCCCCAGCACTGCCCTCTCCCCCAGGGCACCAGGTGGATTTCCTCCTCCTCCTCCTCCTCCTCCCCCACCTAACTCCCTCAGGAAAACAAATACTTCTGTGGTTTGCTGCGTTGAATGAGCAGCCAGTGGGTTTTTTCCACTAAGCTGTGTCTGAGCTCTTTGTTTGAGTTTGCAGCTGATTGCACATTCTGGTCACGTGTTAGAGGTAATATTTTTTTATCTAAAGACCACTGTTTATTTACTGGGACTCTATATCAGGGGAAGAATAAAGTCCCTATATTATGTCTGTGTGGAGAGATTGGGAGCTGGCAGCAAAGTGAATTCTTTGAAAGACACACGTTAAAGTATTTAATGTCACATAATTACATAGTGCAGTGGTCATTATGTCCTTACCTTAGGGGAGAGGCATTGTTCCATCCCTGAATCATCCCATAGCCTGCATTTAGGCAGATTCCAGTCCCAGTCACCACATCCTGCTTCATTCTGTGACTTAAACTGGGACAGTTGCTGCTCATTAGAAAGAACAAAGCATTTACGAAGTTGTGCCTGTGTTTTCAGGACACCCTGTGTGAAATACCAAAAGCATGATCCTGCAAAGTCATGAGTGCTGCTCCTGGAACCTGGTTTTGTTGTTGTAGTGGCTGCAGATCCTCAGGTGAACCTGACAGTCAGGTACAGGCACTACACAGGTCTCCTGAGCAGCAGCAGGAAACAAATTCACAAGGAAAATTTTGCTCCCTGTAAAAAAAAAAAAAAAATCAGTGCTGGAAGGCAGCTGATGAAAGCAACAGACAGGAAATACCTCTGAGCAAAAGAAACATTTCATAATTTCATCTTACTGACTGCAGGAAAAAAATTGTCTGCAAGGAAAAATTTTGGAAGATCCAGCTAGGAAAATCATAGTTCCAAGAGAATATTTGATGTATAGGAAGCCTGGCTGGAGTAGTTCCTCAAACCTATTGAAATGCCTCCTAGAAATGCCACATTGTTATTTGCCTTGTCTAGGGTATGGCAAAGGGACTATCAAAGCATGAAGAGAAAATGCCTTTCCTGAGCACACAAATGCCAGAAACCAGCTGAAATCTGTGACCAGGGAACATGGAGACACAGAAAGATTGAGATCTTGTGGAGGGAGGTTAACCCTGGCTGTGGTTTGTGTGCTCAGAGCTGACCTGTGCAGGCAGATAACAAAGAGCCACATTCCCAGTCCACCCCACTGACCCACTTTTGCTTTTTTGGTTTTCCCTCCTTCCACCTCGTGGGGTCCAACAGTGGAGTTTGAGCTGCGCAGGGAAATAAAGAGACTCCAGGAATACAGAGCAGCAGGAATCACCAATTTCTGCAGTAAGTACCTGATGCATTATTCAGCCCATTCCCATCCAGCAAGGAAGGGAAGGGTGATTTTACAACATTCAGGATGTGTTGAATAAAAGGACATTTAGTTCAGAGAGGCTCTGGAACTGAGCAAGGCTTCAGCAATGATGCACAGTCCAGCTGGGCTGGTTTAGAGCTGAGCCATCAGCGTGGAGATCACAGTGTCTAACACAGCTCTGCTCTGGGCAGCACTTTGCAAAAGCTTCATTAAAAAACATTACATCATGGCACAGTGCTCTCAGGGCTTTATCTTGGGACACTTTCACTGCCTGTCAACACATGTGGTATCTGGAGAGAGGCCTGAGACCTCCACATGATGAAATGGCCTGTTTTATCCTGGAATTAGCTCATGGAAGCCTTTTTTGTTTGGTTTTGGCCTGAAATTATCAGGGGGAAGGGTGCAGGGTGAAACTTAATCCCTTCTGGAGCCAAGTGGTCACCACGAGGGAGAACAGCAGAGCTTGGGCCAGAGGCAGAGACCTTCCCCATATCTCCTGAAGCAGGGAAAAGCCAGTGTGGACTGTTCTGGGTGAGGCAGGTGGTGAGGGCAGGCTGTGTGTGTGCCACAGGTGCCCGGACCTACGACCACCTGAAGAAGAGCCGGGACGAGGAGCAGCTGAAGCGCACGATGCTCTCGGAGGTGCTGCAGTACATCCAGGACAGCAGCGCCTGCCAGCAGTGGCTCAGCCGCCAGGCAGACATGTAAGCACTGCCACGGGGTGCCCAGGGAGCCTGCCCCATCCTGGCAGTGCCCCATCCAGCTGGCATGGGCTTTGGAGCAGCCTGCTCCACTGGAAGGTGTCCCTGCACTGGGACGCGATGAGCTTCAAGGTCCCTTCCTGCCCAAACCTTCCTGGGATTCTGTGCTTCACTTTGCATCAAAGACATTTTCCTGCCTGATAGTAACAAATCCACTGCCAGTTTATGGAAGTGGGAACAGCCTGCAGGATTCAGAAGGGCAGAAAAGTGGGTGACAGCGATAGTGCTTGTGGAGTGCAGGCAAAGGGGGGGCTCAGACCCCTCAGTTTTCTCAAATTTCTATCTCAGGAACTGAACTGTTCACAGAGTCACAGAGGGGAATGAGCTCTTTATGGATATTAATGAGGGCACAGCTGATGCTGAAATATTTCAGGTGATATTAGATGTAGCAGCATTATTAATGTGTCATCACCCTGCACGAGCACTTAAATTTGAGGAGCAAACATAAAGGAAGTGCATCCTGTGTGCAGGAGATGGTTTGGAACTTCCCCACTCAATCTCCACTGGTTTTTAATTGTGTGCCCCTCCACATTTCTTTGTTGGGTTTTTTAACAGGTTTCAGACATATTTTTTAATGTGGGAACACTAAATATTCATAAATCCTGTTGACTACTAGTCAGGGCTTGGGTTTTGCAAGTTTAATTGTGTAATTATTAGAAGTTGTGGAAGAAGCACTTTCAGGGTCAACACATGCAGTTATTCTTAAAAAAAAAACATGAAGGCAATTTGAAAATTTCCTTTCTTTTCAGTGATTCTGGCCTGACTCCCACAGTACCAGTTCCTTCAACTACAGGTAAGTGTTAGATGATGTGTGCCAAAAACCCAGTAATATCTCTCTGACAGCCTTTTTCTGACTTTTTCTTGAGTGCCAAAGTGTCAGTCCTCAAGCCTCATGGTAAAGCACTGCTTAAGTCAACATTACATCAATCTGCAAGTCATTCCACTCACATATCCTGCAGGATTTTTTGCTGAATTTCTAGATTTTTCTGACTAGAGGTCAAAACCCATCCTAAAGCTACATTAGCAAGGCAGGAAACAAAAGGATTTTCACAGTCTGTAAGCACAAATCAGGGTTTTTTCTACCAAGAGTACCCCATCTTCTTTCATTGCCCAGTCAGAACAGATTCAGGGGTTAGTCAAGGTCCTCATGAGCAAGACTTAAATAAATTCCCATCCCATTTGTTGAGATCATGGGGTGACTGAGAGTGGGATAAAGTTTTACTACAAGGTGTTAAATGTTGCCAGGAAAAATGGCTTTGGCTCTGTCCCTACACCCAGTTTTTATGTGGATGCTGTTAAACCACTTGAATCAAACCTCTCAGAGGTGGACACTGGGTCTGTATGTTCTTCCTCATTTCTTCCTGGTAAATTTGGGTCAGGATCTCAAGCAGTGAGTCAGGGCACTACAGACTGTTCTGAACCTATTTGGTGATTGCTAAGATCTGGTGTTTTGGAGAAAAAACAGCTTTGTGTATCTCAGAGTCCATGAAGGGAGGACAGTGTCTTCCAGCTGAAGGTCTGGAATGAGGGATGAACTTCCTTTCTTGTCAAGGATCCAGTGTCCCATGAAGGGGATGGTGATGTCTGTGGAGCTGTGATAGCTCAGAGTGTTTACAAGCAGCATCACATGTGGAACAAAACCCAAACAAAATACCACAGAGTTGCTAATTAAGCAAACATCCTGCCCAGGGATGCTGGGGAAGAGCTGCCACGTGGCTCTAATTAAAGGCTGCATCATTCTGAATATACAAGAGGGCAAATGAATGCTTCACTTCTAGATTCTAAGCTCTTGATTTAGCAGCCTTGATATGTTTTCTTGAATGTAGTTGGTGTGTGTGTGGTATTTTCTGGGTTTATCAAAGAGTAAAACTGAATTCTGTCATGTCCCTCCTAGCACAGTTGCCCCATGCCACAGGAAGAGGGAGCAGTGCTGAGAAATAACTTCCTTTACACCTCCCACAGACTCACACTCCAGCTTCTCCCCAGTCCCCCAGCTCCCTCTGCTCAGGCTCCTCACACCCAGGCAGATCCCTTCTGTTCCTGCAGATGCCCAGGAGAAACAGAGACTTCCCAGTGCCAGGGGCAGGACCTGGCCAGGGCAGGGTCTTTGGGAAAAACAAAGGTATTTTTGCACATTTCCCAAGGTCTCATCACTTTGCGAAATTTATGGAGTTATCCTGGGATAGAGACCTATCTCTAATAGTGCTAAATATGCAGCCCACAGCACAGGGGTGAGAGACTTTTTCCCATGTGAATAAATAACCCAAACTTTGTCCTGAGCTCTGCAAGTAGGAAAAAAAATACTATTAGGGAAAAAAAAACCAAACCTGAAAGCAGACAGCCCTTGTGAAAGTTCAGGCTGTGCCAGGTAATGTCCAGTAAAGTAAACAATAACTTATAACTGTTGTTTATATAATAATACAGAAACAATAGTGAAAGTGAGAAATACCAGATGACCTTGTGATAAATATTCCTTCAGAACTGTTCATCGTAACAGACAAAAAATCAATGCCCAAACTGCATTTGCCTTGCAATACCTGCATGGTATTTAAAGGCATTTGAAGAAAACTCTGCCTCATTAAGTTGTCAGTAATGCCAGAGAGAAATTGGCTGCTTAATCACACCAATAAAAAGTCTCAGCATCCTTACAAGGTGCTGGTTTCAGCAAACCTGGCACACCCTCCCTGGAGCTGGAATAGTCAGGAGGCTCAGCCCAGCTGAGCCATGCCTGATGCCAGTCTGACACAAAGCCTTTGTCTTGCAGTTCCTCCCAAAAACCCAACAGTTCACGAGTCTCACGCAACATTCGCAGAGCTTCAAATTGCAAAACCAAACCTTTTGTCACATCAGCAGAGCTTTGTGCTGAGCCCTAAATAACCCTGTGTGCAAACACTTGGCTCCAACTGGGTTGAATTGCCTCCCTAGCACAGCCCAGGAGCAGCCACCTCCAAACTGCTCCCGTTCTCCAGCTCTTCCTTCCTCGTTCCACAGGCAGACGGAGTGCCCCGCCACTGAACCTCACAGGCCTGCCAGGCACAGAGAAGCTCAACGAGAAGGAGAAGGAGGTGAGGAAAGGATGCAAGGATCATCTCTATAAACTGTGTCTCCACAGCACAGGGCTGCCCACACCGCGTCTGGGGAGCTGTGAATATCACCTCACTCACAGGCCCTGACTACTCTTCCTTTCTCACAGAAATCATTCAGGTTTTCCAGTTGGCTTCTTAATCTCCTGTGCTACACAAACTGGCTTATTTAGCAAAGAAAGGAGCAGAGCACCAGGGTGTTATTTGGTGCTGTTACTACATCCATCTCCCTGCCTGCTCTGTGAGGCTGGGCTGAGCAGAGGGGTTAATTTTTCTTAATGAACACTGGTTGTTTTTCAGCCCAGTGCAGGCTTGTCTTCTAACTCAGTGATCAGCTATTGAAATAAGAGATTATTATTTCTTAATAGAAGTCCTGAGGTGTCCTTAGGCTGCCCCAGGCAGGTTGCAGTCCCCATGAAGCACAGCTGTACCTCAGCCCCCCCTGCCTGCATGTTTCCCTTGGCTGGAGCTGGCAGCACTGGGAATCAGCTCCTGGCTCTGTGTGGAACTGGCATTTCTGGCCCCATTCAGCACGGGAATAATGGTGGCAGGACATCAGTTTGTGTGTGGAATCTGATTTCCTGGTCAGCTGAGACAGAAAGTCTGAGGACTGAGGAATTCTGCAATTTCCTATCCGTGAGGAATGAGCATGAAGCATTTCCTTATTAAAGGGAGGAGACAGACAATTCCTCCAGCGGGAGCAACACCGTGCCCTGGAAGGCAGCTGGAATCTGGGAGCTGAGCAGGAGCTGTGCAGCCAGACAGCTCAGGGGCTGTGCAGAGCCATTCCTTACCAAACTTCCAACCACGGAATGCCTTCCCTGCACAGCTTCCATGCCAGACTTGTGGAGGGGGAGCTGCTTTTGTAGAAGGCATTAGAGCCCGAGTCTGCAGGGGATTAGCAGCCAGATGCCCTCCCTGGCTCCTGGCCAGCCAGCCCAGTTGCTGCTTCCAAGTCTGGCATGTTTGCTTCCCGGGCTTGGGAAGGAGCAACGCCCACACAGGACACGCTCAGAGCTGTGCTCCTGCGAGCCCAGGGCTTGCTTTCATCCTCCTTTATTTTTCCACCAGGAATGTTTCTGAATGCAGCAGCGAGCAGGCTCCTCCCCTCCCTACCTGTGGATCCAAACAGCTCCTCATGGCATTCCCGTGTGCAAAGAAACACTGGAAGTGTTCTCAGGAAAATATTCCCCGTGCTCCTCCCCCAGCAGGGCACTGGGAATGGAAGAACATGACAAGTGTTGGTGTTTATTAACTTCACCTTTTGTCTTGCAGCTCTGTCAGATGGTGAGGCTGGTCCCTGGAGCCTATTTGGAATATAAAGCTGCTTTAGTGAACGAGTGCAACAAACAGGGAGGCCTGAGACTGGCGCAGGCTCGAGCCCTCATCAAGATTGATGTGAACAAAACCAGGAAAATCTATGACTTCCTCATCAGAGAAGGGTACATCACAAAGGCCTGAGGACAGGCAGCAGTGCTTGGCTGGAGCAGGCAGATGTGGAGAAGCTTTGAAGTCGCTTTGACAGCGCTGAAAGATTTCACCAGTGTTGAATGAAGGAAATTTCCTTTTGTTTAAAACCTTTCGGGGCTTTTTTTTTTCCCTTTTTTTTTATGTAAAAACAAGTAGGGAGCTTTGTTAAATTGCATGAATGCTGACATTTGTCTGGGTTCCTTTTGACTCTGCTGTTGTCAGGATTCCTCTGCCTCGCAGCGCTGGGAAGGATCACGTGCCATATAAGCTGATCTCAAACGTGAATGGGCATTCATTTCTCACACCTCCTGTGACTGCAGAGAGGATCATGGTACCTCTGTGCTGCTGGTGACAAAGAATAAGGACAGAGTCACACTTTTTTGCAGTACAGGGTATAGAAATGCAGTCCCTCCCTCCTCGTGTTCCTTCCTAAATCAGCAGCAGCTTTCAGAGGCGACAGCACGTGCCCGAGGGTGTAAAAATAGAGCTTGCGGTGGTCCAGTCTTTTTAACTTAATTGTGATAAAGGATGGGAAAGGACATGGCAGGGAAGCTCCTCAACAGTTGTTACTTTTATGTGGTATTAGCACATATCCCAGCAGGAGGGCTCTGAACAAACCAAGGAGCTTCAGCTGCTCCCCCCGTGATTTGGGAGTGTCAGGTTAAATATAATCCCTCCGTTTCAGTCTTCTGCTCCTTGGGAAGGCTGGAAGCTACAGCCTCTGCAGCTCTTGGGAACAGGAATAAAAAGGTTCTGAAGACCCTGATGTTCTCCCACAAAAAAAGGAGTGAAGAGCATGAAGCTCCTGTTTGTGGGGTTTTATTCCCTCAGCACTACCAGTGACACACCTGAGGAGGTGCCACAAGTCACTGCTCAAACACAGCCCCCATCCCATCAGCTGGTCCAGGAGCTCCAGTTCCAAATGGTGGGATTTGGCAATCAGTTGGATGATGAAGATGGTTCTCTGCAGGTGCAGCTTGTGTGTTTATTGAACAGTAAATTGTTTGTCAGGCAGCTTCCTGCTAAGGTGTAATGTTGGAATAATGTCCCACAGGAAACCCAGGAGCCAAAGCAAGGTGGGGTAGTGGATGCTCCCAAGTTTGGGATCTCGTGGAAGAGCCTAACTGAGCTACAGCTGCACCAGTGCCTGTCTAAGGTGTTGAGGTTCAGGTTGTTATTTGTTCCCCAAGAGTAATTATCCTGTGGACATGAGGTGCCATTGAATGTGAAGTATTTTGGTTTGTAATAAAATCAAAATGACTTGAAACAATCTTACATCCCCATCCCTGGACTCGGAGTGAGACTGTAAAGGTCACACAGCTGCCTGGATCTATATCCATCAGCTCCTCACCAGGAGAGAGGAGATAAACGCCCAGCAGCGGCCCTAGGGATGCAGCCTCTGCATTTCCCAGCAAATATTATTATTTAAAGAAAAGCAGCAGTAATAAACGACGTGTTGGAGATTAAAGTCTGGAAATTGAGACTGGGGATGCCAAGGGAAAGGGCACAGTAAGCTGTACAACCTTGGGAACGTATCTCCCACTTGTCTTTTAACATGTAACAGCCAAACTGCCTTTCTTTTGCCCAGCCTTTCAGGTGATTGCACCTAAAGGCAATAAAGGAGCCGAGGGCACTGGAACCACCCTGGGATCAGCTGGGGTTGGTTTTGGGGGCTGCTGCTGTGGCTGGGGAACACCAGCCCTCGCTACACTCCAGACTCACAGCTGGGGGATGCTGATCCTTAATTACAGACTCAGGTGGACGTGGAACATTAAATATGGAACAAGGCTGGAGACAGGCAGGACATGGGCACTTTGGGCTGGTGGCACCTGCAGAATTGGTGCCACCAGGGCCGGGGTGACGCGGGGAGGCTCCGGCTGCTCCAGCCCAGCGCCAGCTTAGTCACAGCACTGAGGTATGCACGGAATGAGTCTTCCCGGGGCTGTGTTATCCGCCTGTCATTAAAGCATCAGTGCTGGGGGTTTTTTTTGGGACTCACAGCTGCCGTCACCCCAGCAGCAAACGCGCTGGGCCCGCTGGTGACTCAGCCCAGGAGGTGGGGGCTGCCTGGAGCAGATCCTGGGGGCTCCTGCTGCCCCAGCAACGGCTCCCGCTCCCCACTGAGCAGATAAAACCGATAAAAACGGCACACAAGGAGCCCTAGTTTTAGTGCCTGCTCAAATTCCCATCAGGAGGGGCCTGTGAAACCTAAACCGCCTCCCTGGGAGAAAACACCACGCTGGAGCAGCGGCTTTTGAGCCGTGGTTAGAGAAACTCCAGGCTGCCATCCTGATGAGAAGGGAAAAGGAAGAATCCAAACCACACGGTGATGCCCCACAGTGATCTCTGGCCCTCCAGCAAACTGGCTGGGTGACCTTCCAGGAAAAGCCAGCATGGATTTATTAGTGACTGTGGAGAAAGCACAGGCAGTGCACAGGCAAAGCACATTCCCACAGCCCTCCCTGTGACTGGAGCCAGTGGACAGTGCTGGGAGTGAGCCCATCAGCAGCACCAGGCACACGAATTCCTGCAGCCCCCAGCCCACTGGGCCTTTTCCCACCTGGCTGCTGCCCAGGGAGCTGAACACACTTCCACAGGGAAACACAGCCAGGCCACACATCCCAGGTGTGTGCTGTCACACCTGGCAGAGCTGGGTAAGGACCATGTGGGAACCCAGCAAGGAGTAGGAAGAGCATGGGAAACACAGAGATGGGGTCAAGCAGCAGCTCAGAGTACACAGGTAGAGTCCAGCATTTTGGGTCTCATGGAGTGGGAGCTGTTGGGCAATGCCTGCCCCACTGCAGGCTCTCCATGGCCACAAGCAAGGATTGTGAGCACCCTTTGCTCCAGGGAATGCACCCTGGCATCTCCTGAGCTCTCCGTACAATCACCAACATCTCATTTCTTTTGCAAAGCCTGTCTGGAAAGTCAATGTTTTATGAACCGGGCGCCAGCACTCCCCAATGGGAGTGAAACGGGAATGGATGGGAGCTCAGAGCACCTCACGCAGTGCTGGAGGGGCAGGCACTGCCAGAGCACCTCCAGGCCCGGCTCCCAGGGGATGTCTGGGGTCCCTGGGATGGGCCAGCCCCCAGCTCTGCTGCCCAGGAGGCAGGCTGCGATGGGGGGATCAGCGAGTGCCCTGGGGAGGCTGAGCTGCCAGGCCATGCCAGTGAGCCAGCCCGGCCACAGAGCCGGCCCCGCGCTGTGGAGAGGGGCTGGGGCAGGGCACGGAGCATCCCGGGCCGGGCTGGAGGCACGCGGGGCACGGCTGTGGCTCATGCGGCTGCTCAGCCCTGACTCAGCGGGCGAGCACACGATGAAACTCACCCCACCCTCCCGAGACAAACCGGCACCCTGGCACCCTGGCATCTCACCCAGGGAGCTGCCAAAACACAGCCCACGCCATGGGGTCCCTGCACTACACAGCATCCCTGCATCCCTCTGCCTAGCGAGGGGCCAGTCAATGCAGTGAGGGCACCCCAAATGCAACAAACACAAACAAACGGCAGCAGAGCTGCTCCTCCCGACCCTGCAGAGCCCACAGTCACCCACAGCCCATCAGAGGGAAAGATGGCCTTGGGGGACAGCTCTTCCCTCCATGAGGCACCTGGGTGGCCAGGGGCAGGCAGGGATACTGGCATGCAGGGCAGGGCACAGGGATTGCCCCGGTGCTGACTAAGCTTGTGGCACACGTGTGGCTCCCCACAGCCCAACACACCCGGGCTGTGGAAACACTTCCCATTCCACCCACTGGCCCCACGGATCAGAGCAGCCCGTGGATTTGGAAAGGGTGAGTGATACACCCTCATGGCCACATCTTGGGAGCCCCTCGGCCAAAATCCTCCTGCCCAGGGAGCTCAGATTGGAACACGCTCCCCTTCTGCTCCTTGTGCCGCTGGAAAGCCAACAAACCCTGCCGTGCTTGACATCCCTGCGAGCTGTGACATCCCTCCCCTGACCCACACTGGGCCACTGAAGCCCCACGAGGTGACCCGAGCCCGGGCTTTGTTCTCGCCCATTGAGGAGCGGCGGCCCCAGCGCCTGTCGGGGATCTCTGCTCCGGCTGTCAGCTTGCATCGAGCGCGGGCGGCCGATGGCCCCGGGCCGGGATTTGTCCCCGCAGGAGCATTCGCTGCCTCCCCTGGGCCCCCGCTGCCGTCAGGGAGGAGAGGAGGGGAAGGCAGCACCCCAAACCAGCCCCTCCAAGGCTCCCTCTGGCCGGGCTGGGGGTGCTGCCGGGGGCTCAGCGCCTGTGGCTCCGCGCTCCGACCACACTGGGTGCAGTTGTTGCTCCCAAAACCAGGAGGTCCCAGCCCCTGGGCTTTTTGCCTCACACAGAGACCTTTGTCTACATCACGCCAGTTCAGGTCGAAGGCGGGGAAGAGTAAACTCTGACATAGCCATGGAAACTGGAGGGGATGGATGGATGGATGGATGGATGGGTGGATGGGTGGATGGGTGGATGGGTGGATGGGTGGATGGAGGGATGGAGGGATGGATGGAGGGATGGAGGGATGGAGGGATGGGTGGATGGGTGGATGGCAGGGTGGATGGCAGCCTGCTCCCCTCTCAGCAGGCCTTCGTGACCCTGAGCACACCCTGCAGAAAGCAGGGGAACACCCGTGATTAAGATAATAGCCCTAATGACCAGCTAATGGCCCGTGGTCGGGCGCACCCTTCGGGAATGTGCCCGGGACCCACCGCGCGGTGCTCACCCCATCACAGCCAGCGGGCATCTGCCAGGCTGGGCTGGGTAAGGTGGTTCACAGAGTCACAGAACAGCCCGACCCACAAGGACCAGAGTGAGCAAACCCTCACAGTCCCACCTGCCCCTCAAACATCCATCCTGGACTAAACAGCTCTTGGCAGGAGGGGGATTGGCAGGACAGCAGCCCCCAGCCACCCACTGAGTTCCCCAGCTCCCGTGAGTGAACCCCTGGCCAGGGCTGAGTGTGGGAAGGAGCTGACATTCCCTTTTAGCTTTGTTCCCTGCTGTGTCCCTGGGTCAAAGGCCTCCCAGGTTTCCCTCTTTGCATCCTCTGTCCCACACCAGACACACATAAAGCTCCTGGCAGAGTGAAGGTTAAAAGCACGAGTTGCACCATTTAGAAACACCTTTGCAGTTGTGCGAGTAGTTAAAAACTGCCCAGGATGAGCAAGTGGAGCTGAGCAAGAGCCTTTTTCTCATTCAGTGACAGTGAGGGGGAATGAGGGGTTCAGATGCTTGCGCAGGGAATCCCACAGGCTGCCACTCAAAACCCATCCTCGTCTCTCCCTACGCTGCCCGTGGCCAA
>WBNO01021009.1:35983-84861 GCA_013400575.1 Peucedramus taeniatus
GGGGCAGCGGCGGCGCTGCCGGGGCTGCCCCAAGGAGCGGGACGCGGCAAAGAGCGCGGTGGCCGCCGCTCAGAGCCCGGCGGGAGAGAGGGGGGCACCGCCGAGCTGCACTGGAGCAGGCGCGGGCACGGCTCCGAGGGTTCCTCGACGTGGAACCAGCCCCGCCACGGGCTGTGCTGTAACAGGGTCCTGCCGTCGGCACCGTTCCTGGCTCAGCATCCACCTCTGAATCCTGCCCTCGGCACCCCCAGCTCAGCACCCATCCCTGGATCCTACCCTCGGCACCCCCAGCTGAGCACCCATCCCTGGATCCTGCCCTCGGCAGCTCCAGCTCAGCACCCACCTCTAGCTCCTGCCCTTGGCACCCCCAGCTCAGCACCCATCCCTGGCTCCTGCCCTTGCACTCCTGCTGTGGGCACCCATCCTTGGATCCTGCCCTCACACCCATCCGTGGCTCCTGCCCATCAGCCTGCTGGAGTGGAGCTCCCATCCCTGGCTCCTGCCCTCGCTCCCATCCCTCGCTCTCATCCCTGGTTCCTGCCCTCGCTCCCATCCCTCGCTCCCATCCCTGGCTCCTGCCCTCCACACCCCCGGCTCCTGCCCTCCACACCCCCAGCTCCCAGGGCAGCCCGGTGCCCCCAAGCCCCGGCGGGTGCCTGCGGCTGCCCGGCCTCACATCCAGCCCGGTTGCGTGCACGGCCCTTGACTCAGCTCCGGAGCAGCTGCTTTGAGCAACACCGGTAATCAATGAGTGGCATTTGGCTGTAGGGAGATGGGGAAGGATTATAACCTGTTCGACTGGGCAGCAAATGAGCCTTTTATTCTGGAGGTATGAGTGTTGGCAGATGCCTTAATATCGTGTTGCAAGTTCAGTTTATCCCTAATGCCCCTGCCTCAGGAATGGTGGAGGATTAGCACTGACAAAACATTGTTTTCCCTTATGATACACCGGATCAGCTGCCCCTGCTCTGGCAGGCAGTGGATTCCTCCCCCAGGCCTCGCTGTAAACCTTGCTGTTTGCTGTGTTCCTGGTGGTTGGGACAGGCTCTGTGGCCCTCTGGCTCCCAAGGAATGAGAAGGAAGGATCCCTAATTTGGGGCACACGTGCTGTTCCCCGCTGACAGAGAGATCTGATGCCATGGCTTGGCTGACGTGACCCTAGTGAACGTCAGGGGAGCAGTAATGCAGCAGGTTTTAATCGATTTATGCCTGGAAGGTGTGAACGTGCAGCTCTGCCTGTCCTTCCTGCCCCCGAGGGCTCGCCTGGGTCCTGGACAGGGACACAGACATCCCGGTTTCCTCCAGGAACAAAGGTGAAATCCCGGGGATTTCATCCGAGCCCTCACTGCGGGGTCTGCTCTGGGCTCTGGCACTGCTTCCTCACTGGTCAGGGCAAGATGGAAATTTGCATGGCTTAATTCAATAGCTGATCCCAGCTGGAATCTCGGAGCTGGAAAGCCAGAGAGCTCATGCTGCTCTAGTGCTAGAAACGTACAGGGTGTGGGGGGAAATCTGCCTGAGCCAGGCTCCATGGGAGGGAGGAAAGGGATGCAGAGCCGCCACAAAAAAAGTCTGAGGTCTGTGCTCTGGGAGCCAGAACCAGCTTTGTCCCAAGGAACCAGCCACCTGCATGGCTGGGTATGCAGGAAAAGGCTGGGAATGAGGAGTGGGGAAAAGGCACCTGGGCAGGGCAGTGGGGCCTGGGAGCACCACACACTGACCCCACCAGAGCCATCCACTCTGCTCTTCACCAGAGAAGCCTTCCTGCCACCACAGCAGGACTTTCCTTCCAGGGTTTTCCCTAGAAAGGAGGGGTAACACCTCAAACTAGGCATGGGAGCTTCTCCCAGCCCCTCCTCTCCAGGTACACAGTCCTCAGCATGCACACACCCATTTATGGCTTCAAAACGGACACTGTGAGCAACCATAACGTGCAGAGAGGGCTCTGGCATTTGGAAATAGCTGAGGAATCTCTGAGCAGGAGCCCCAGCTCCCTGGATGCTTGGGAATAAAGCCAGGAACTGGGAGGCAAAGGCACTGCCCACCCTTCCCAGGGCACCTGTAGTGCAGGCAGTGCGTGGGCTCGGCTCACACAGCTACTCCCCTGCTTTAAAAATAGTATAAAACGATAATAATCAGGCAGGTTTGGGGTTCCCAGCAGGAAGGATCAACAGGTGCTGCCACAGTCACCCCTAGGCCAGGTGGGTCAGGGTTCCCAGGCTAATAAGAATTAATTCATTAATTCTCATTTATTTTCACCATCCCACCCTGCAGTGTGGGGGGGTCTGCAGGTCCCTCCCTTCGGGGGCAGGAGTCCTTCATGGAGGAAATGTGAATTTGCACATTTGCACTTTGGAAAAGAGAATTCCCCCAGCCTGGAGCAGCCAGAGCGACCTCCTGTGAGCCGAGGGGCGCTGGCCCCGTGCTGCTCACAGGGGAAGCTCCCCGTGTAAACTCCATTTTCCCCCCGAATTGATGAAGATTGGCCTCTCTTCCTGTTACCCGACACAACCCCACGGATGTGCTGGGGGCTGACCTCGTTCCTTACAGCTGCTGCGGGCACATCCCGCTGCTCCCAGCCCCTGCCCGGCCTTGGGAAGCGTGGGGAAGGCGTGGGCAGCCCCTGCCCGCCGGGAATGCCTCCGGAGGGGAATGTGTCACCATCAGGATGCCAGCTTTGAGCCCCCCTGAGGAGCCAGGCAGCTGAGAGCGTGCAGCAGTTGGCACTGCCCCTGGAAAAGGCCCGGGTGAGGCCAGCGTGGGGGCACCGGACCGTTTCCAGGACACGTTGCAGTGAATTTGCAGCTGCCTTCGATTTCATGGGCTCTGGGGTGGGCTGGGGCAGAGCCCCACGAGCAGCAGGCACAGCCCTGGGCCCGGCGGGGTCACACACGAGCAAACACACCAGGTCCCTGTGTTTTGTTCTGCTAACAGGGAAGAGATTGTGTCCCTCCTGTCAGCTGTGACTACGCAGGGCACGGCTCCGGAAAAAAACAAGGCTCCATCTTGCAGCACCCCGGAGCCAGAGCCAGACGTGGGTCTGCTCCCTGAATGTGCCCGCCCTGCTCTCCATCCACATCCCCCGGGGTCACACTTGGACACAGGGAGCAGGGCATGGAGCTTTCCTAAACTCCACCTGCAATCCAGATGCCATCAGCTGGCGCTGGAATAATCTGTGGTGCTCCAGAAGAAGCGGGATCGCCACTGGGGGCTGGAAAACAGCCCTCAGTGCTCAGCCGAGTAGGGAGCTGACGCTGCACGCAACTGTCGGATCCCGTTCGTGCCTCCTCACAGCTTAGTTCTGGTTTTTAGAGCATTTCACACACCTCCCAGGAGTTTTTAAGCAGGATGCAGGTGGCCACACACTGCTCCATGCTGGGGGAGCCCTGTGCCCCCGCTGCGCTCTCCCAGTGAGCAGCACACGGAGCCCGTGGCTCTGAAAGCACAGACGTGGCATTTAAAAGAAAGATGGTTTGTTTTTCTTGCATCGAATCCTCTCGCTGCTTGCCGAGGGAGGCTTGTCCTCAGAGCACAGCAAGGATTTATAAATGCCAGCGTGCCCCAGGTTGTGCCCGCTGCCCATCTCGCTCCATCCCTGCGGCCGGGAGCTCTCCCTGTGGCCAGAGGTTTGGCTGGCAGCTGGCAGGATCCAGCTGCCAGCTGGAGAGGGAGCAGTGCCTGTTCCTGCTGTGGAGGGGGTGGCTGTGTGACAGGGATCACAGGGTGACAGGGATCACAGCGTGGCTGTGGGCAGCGCCGCTGTCACAGGAGTTGGTGGCAGTGGCAGTCGAGAGGCTGCTGAGCTGCTGCCCTGCCTGGCAGCCTGGGACCCTGCCCATGGTGCCAAGTGGCATCCTCAGATGAGCCCTTGCAAAAACCTCGCTGCTCATTTTTCCTGCCGGGAGAGTAGCAATCGGGGAGTGATTTTGGCTGGCAGAGCACTCAGACACTGCTCAGCTGGGCACCTCGGGCTGGGTTAGAGTCACCACCCCTGAGCCTGGTGCCAGCCCAGCCTCGGTGCTGCCATGTGGGAGCAGAGCCCGGCTGTGGAGCGAGGGTGGCTCATCCTCAGCAGAGGCAGGAGGCAGCAGGCGAGCCTTGCCAAGCCCTGGCCTCACCCAGGGCACCCCGCTGGTGCCAGCAGGAGGGACAGGGCTGTGACACAGGAGTGTCAGCCGTCACCCCTCTGAAGGGAGCAGGCTGGGACAGGCTCCTGAGGGATCACCAGCCCTTCAGCCCTGGGAGCTGCCTTGGCTCTGGGAGCCGCCTGGATTCCAGGCACGAGGGGCAGGCAGTACTCTGTGCTTGCAGACTAAACTGCTTGGTCTGGGGTCGTTGAGCTTCCCAGGAGAGCCCAGCACTGTTTGCAGGGTGTCTTGTTGTGCGTTTTGGGCACCATTCCCCTTTTTGTGGATCCTCTGGGAAGTTACTGGTGTGTTCTGGCAAGCGCGGGGACCCAGCTGTGCTGGGAGCAGCACAAGCAGCCAGGCCTGCTCAGAGCTCCGGGCAGACAGATTATTATCTTGATTTAACATCTGACAGCTCCCATCCTGCTCGGAGAGGCCAGCACAGGCTGCCAGCAGAATCAATCGGGGCTTGGTCACAGCATCCTCTGTCTCAGCCCAGATCACCCTGCCTGCTCCCCTTCCTTCTTTCCCATTCCAAACCCCAGCCACTCGACCTTTTCCATCGTGAGGCTGTGCTGATGGCTCTGACCCACGCCAGAGGAGCCTGTAATGGCTCCAGGAGCACAACCAAAGGCAGGAGGGCAGAGCCAAGGGCTGGGAAGAGGAGCCGGCAGCTCCCGCTCGTTCTCTCCCCTCCCAGCTCTGCTTTGGGCTCCCTTGGACTCAGCACAAGCAAGCCCTGACCCCAGAATGGCTGCAGTTTATGCTGTCTGCTGAAATTTATTTGAAATGCCACTCTCCAGGACCATTTCTGAAGCAATTTGCTGTTCAGCCTGGTTGGGAAGAGCCCTGAGCAGGCTCGTTCATTCAGCGCCTGCGATATTGACTCTTCTCTTTACTGCAGGATTAGGGAGCATTTGTCATCTCCAAAATGAATAACTTTTCCTCTCCTGGGAGGGGGGAGAAGTCTTGCCTCAGTACTGACATTTTGCACACCCAGCCCACAAACCTGCTTCAAATCCCAGATGATGCTCTGGGAATTAAACCAGGGGCTTCAGTGTCTGTTCCATGAGCAGAGCAGGGCCCACCCTGCACTAAACCCATGCTCCAGAGGGAGAGAGGCCTGGGGGAGCTCTCACCTGTCCAGGTATTAGCCCCATGGTTGTGTTCCTGCTACACAACCCAACAGAAACTCAAGTGCCTCAGGGACAAGCCACAGCCTCAGCTCTCAAGACAGAGGAGCTGCGTTGAAAAACAAACAAACAAAAAAAAGCTTAAAAATCAGAGCAAGCCACCCAGCAGCACCAGAATAAGAAGGCAGAAGCTCATAGTTGCCAACTCATTGTCTAGAGCCCGACCAGTTCTCCCTCCTATCCTGGAGATCACAGTACTCAACTCACAAACTCACCCTGTTTGTCATTTGAGCTTCCAGAGGTGTTTTCAAGTCTTTCTCAGGAGGTCCAGGAACCAGCAATGCTTTCCCGTGGGAATTTCAGCCTTTGTTAACAGGACTGCGTTCCCAGGAATGAAAGAAGAGAAACAAACTCCAGCTGTTGCAAGATTTGGAAGAGCAAAGCCACGAGCGTTGCCGGCAGCAACCTTTCCAAGGGGCTGCACCACCAAAACTCCAACCACGGCATCGGGATTGCTGCATTGCTTTGGAAATCCTCTTACCTGGAAAGGAGCTGCTCTGGGGCCAGGAGATCCAGCCCAGGTGGGATACAGCCAGCCTTCCATGGGAGCAGCTACCCCGGGCTAGGCACCTGCCCCTCCTCCTGAGACCGGGGAAGCACAAAGCTCAGCCTGGAGGAGCAGCAGAAGGTACAGCTGAGAGCTGTGGGAGCCAGTGGGTGCAAGATGGGATCCAGCCTGGATGGGGGCTGGAGAAGTGTCCCCTCGCCATAAACCTGAGGATGGTGCTGGCCAGGAGCACTGGGAAAGGACCTGGAGGCTTTGAAGAGCAGAGTGTTTGCCAGGCTGTAATTAGCCACTGGCTTCCCCCACCCCTGATTATGCAGAGGAGGGAAATGGCAGAACCCACCAGTCTGCCGGGGAGGGAGGAGGCTGCTCCAGTCCTGCCCCTGCTGCACCAGGGTCCCACTGCCACCCCAGGGTCCCACTGCCACCCCGGGGTCCCACTGCCACCCCGGGGTCCTCCCCACGAGGCACTGTCTGGGCTCTGCACCCAGGCAAGACCAAGGCAGAGTCTGGAAAGGGATTTACTGTGGGTCAGGTCTGCTGCAAGATTAATTAATTCATTTACTGGAGTCAGCCCAGAAAAAGGAGGATGTGATGGCAGGAACACCTGGTTGCTACCAGCCCACTGCCAGCCAGTGTTCCCCTGAAGGACCATCTGCACCGTCTGGGAATGTCAGGCCTTTGCAGGAAACCCCAGTGACATTCCAGCTCCTTTGGAGGCACTTCCAGTGCTGCTTTGGGGACAGTTCTGGATCCAGCCCTGGACAGGCTCCAGCACCCCGGGGCACTGGCTTTGGGCTGGTGTGACTCCCCAGCCTATGCCAGCACTCAGAAACCCCAGCCAAGGAGCAGTGGGAGAAGAGGTGGGGTTTTTATTTCACATGAGCTGGTGCACCTGGCTGTAGCTGGCAGTGCAGAGGCTGAAGGGGCAGCCAGTGCCCCTCCCTGTGCCCTGCCAGGAGCCTCTTGAGCCATCAGCCTTCCCAGGCACAGCCACGCCGCGCTGTGTGAGCGCTTTGTTCCATCTTCAGCGATTTCCTTCTTTTTTTTTTCTGCACTCAGCAACGGCTGGGAAGAGGCTTTTCATTCCTTTTCTCTTTCTCTGCCCCATCACAATGACAGGAATGGCTGCGTGAAGAGCAACAGTGCTGGATTACAGCGGGATGTGGTGGGATAAGGCGGGTGCGCTGGGAAAGGCAAAGGGACTCTCTCGGGAGCAAACCAGGGCACTTTGGGCCGGGCAGGAGGGGTGCAGGGGTGCAGCCCTGGGGACTGATGAAGGCTCACACCTGCGAGCCTGGGGGGAGCTGGAGCCGCCGCCAGCGCAGGCGGACGAGCCCCTTCCATTCCCAGCTCCCCGCACGCCAGCAGCTGCTCTGCCTGGTGTGTGTGGGCAGCAGCGTGGCTCTGTCACATGCCTGAGACAGCGCGGCGCAGTCGGTGCCATCCCAGCCGGCTCCCGCTGCGAGCGGTGGCAGCACGGGCGGGGATGCGGCCCCAGCGCCGGGCACCGGCAGCCCCCGGGCACGTGGTTTGTGGGCACAGCAGCCTTATCTCTTGCTGCAGTAATGAGCTTCTCCTCAAAATACTCCGTCCTTCTGGCTCAGAGCTGCTCGGCCATTCCGAGCCCCGGGGAGGGATGTCGTGTGTACCTGGGATGTAACAGGTTGGACAGAATCTCTGGATCCCTGCAGGTGTCCAAGGCCAGGCTGGAGGGGCTTGGAGCCACCTGGGATGGGATGGGATGGGATGGGATGGGATGGGATGGGATGGGATGAGCAGGTGTTTGCCACCGGCGCAGCAGCCCCCGAGTTTGCAGAGCCAGCCCAGCCTGTCACATGCAAATCCCTGCCTGCAAACAGGAACCACTTTATGGAAAGCAGCAGAGCCCTTCCCAAACCTCTCCGGCTCCCCTGGGAGCAGCTGGAGGCTCTGCCTTGCTCAGAGCTGGTTTGGGGTGGCACTGCTCTCATCCAGCAGCATTTCCCAGGTGATTCACCTCCACTCTGGGGGCTTCTGGGGAAGGAAGGGGATGTTGGCACCATCCTCAGCTTTTTGGGAGCAGGTGCTGGGGCTCTGGCATCAGCTCTGCCCCTTCCCATTTGCAGGAATGGGGAACAGGGGTTCCCCAGTGGGTGGCTTGGGCACCATCAGAAGGACACAGACCTGCCCCAGCTGTCTGGGCCTGGGTAGATACTAAAGGAGACATTAGAGCAAATTAATTACTTAAACCACTTAATATTTTTTGAGCCTTGACTTCTGTGGCAGCCTCAGATTCCTCTGGGCTCACCGTGATTTTGAGCGCCGTGTTGGCAGGGATTGGTGACATTACGGTGTTGGCAGCAAGTGCCACCCTGAGCCCTCAGACTCTCTGTGGGGAAGCCGTGGTCCTCCCTCCCAGTTCTTGGACACCCACCTAATGAGAGTCCAGTGCAGATCCCTGTGCAATCCATGCTCTTTTGTCTCCCCAGCTCAGCGTTGGACACACTCCATGAGCCATTCCAGCCTCAGCAGCCCAGAGCACCGCAGTGCCACTCCGTGACCTGGAGCAGCACTTGGCTACCAAGTGTAAGTGCCCAAATCCTTTGCATTGTCAGTAAAAGCTGTTTGAGAGCAGGGATTTCCCTGCTCAAAGAACTTTATTCCTCTGATAAAACACACCTTTATTTGCTGCTCCTGCTGGGTGACTGCAGTGGGGGGAAGCTCAGCACTCATAGCTGCAGTAAAAGCCTTGTTGGGGCAGCTTTAGGTCCACAGCTTCAGGAGCTGCTCAAGTAGCTGCCAGCAGGGAAGAGCCACGGAGGAGGCCACATTATGCTCATTAAGTTTCTGTACCACAGAGCCAAAAATCCACTGGCAGCACCACCAGCCACTGCTGGGACCTGCCAGTGCTTCCCAGAGCATGACATGAGGGTACACAGCTGAGGGCTGGGGAAGCCACAGTCCTTTAAAGGACCCTCTTAACATAATTAGGAATTTCTGGAGGGACAGATCCTTCTCCCCAGGGCCCTGAGCATCCCCCAAGTCCCCTCAGCTCTGCCAATGCCACCAGGGTGGGCTCAGAGGTACCTGGGCAGGGACTCCCCAGCCTGCACAGACTGGAGCCTTTCCCATGCCCTTCTCCAAACAGAACACACAGACTGGCAAATTATTGATACTCCAGGGCTCATCCCCCTGCCTGCAGCTTCTCCCCTGGCTTTGGAGGTGCCCCAGAGGAGCAGGGGGAGTCAGAACAGGGACCCTCCAGGCCTGTGTGGCTCTCACGGGCAATCCCTGCAGTGTGTCTCTCTGCCAAGCATTAGTCAGGCATTAAAGCAGCTCAAGAGCCTCCCCTGTCCCAGCCTCTGCTCTGGGTTTTACTCCCAGCTTCTGACATAACCAGGTCACTCTTTCCACACTTCCCCTGCCTCCGTGAGAGCCGGTGACTGATGGGGATGGACGTGACTCACCGCCTTTCCTAATGAGCGACTTTCCTCTGTTTATGTGCCTTGGCGGGGCCTTTCCTACACCTAAAAAGGAGAAGGGTGGCACTGGGGAAAGGGCAGCGTGCTGGAAATTGCTGGCATCTGCTGTTCCTCACCATCCCTTTGAACTGTGGCCAGCTGTGTTTAAGTATGGAGAAGGTGTAGCTCATCTTCCACGTGCTGGTCCTGGTGAGATGCTGTCCAGGCCCACAGGTAAACCCTTGGCGAGTAATTGGAGCTAATTAGGCTGAAGATTTTTTTTGTTACTATCTGTCCAGGCAGTGCCTGGGGGACAGCAGTAATGAGCACTGTGAGCCCAGCCCCACATTCCCCACGGAGCTTTGCCAGGCCACAGCAGGGCGAGCTGGGCTTTCCTGTTCCCTCACACAGACAGGTCAGGGACAGCTCCCCGCTCACGTGGCCTCACTTGTGTTTTGCAGTGACTAAGCACTGGGAGCTCTCGCTGTCCTGCCGCCACCAGGCCAGACAATCCCTCCCTTGGCTGAAGATCCCGTTGGCTCTCTTCCCATAATGGAAGCCTGAGTACCAAGATCCTCCATGACCTCCAGAAGCCACAACTCCCTGCCGAGAACTCTGATGGCTCCGCGAATGCTCTCCGAAGGTGCCCTGGGGGGCATCGCCCAGATCACCCCCTCGCTGTACCTGAGCCGGGGCAGCGTCGCCTCCAACCGGCACCTGCTGCTGTCCCGGGGCATCACCTGCATCATCAACGCCACCATCGAGATCCCCAACTTCAACTGGCCCCAGTTTGAGTACGTCAAAGTGCCTTTGGCTGACATGCCCAACGCCCCCATCTCGCTGTACTTTGACAGCGTGGCCGACAAGATCCACAGCGTGGCGCGGAAGCACGGGGCCACGCTGGTGCACTGCGCCGCCGGCGTCAGCAGGTCGGCCACGCTCTGCATCGCCTTCCTCATGAAGTACCACAAGGTCTCCCTCTTCGAGGCCTACAACTGGGTCAAGTCGCGGCGCCCCGTGATCCGGCCCAACGTGGGCTTCTGGAGGCAGCTGATAGACTACGAGAGGAAGCTCTTTGGGAAGACCTCGGTTAAAATGGTACAGACGCCCTATGGCATCATCCCAGACGTTTACGAGAGAGAGAGGAGACCCCTGATGCCTTACTGGGGAATTTAGTGGGACTGCAGACGGGAAGCACAACAGAAGGGACGCGCTGTTCCGAGTCCACCAGACTGGAGATGTTCCCTTCTCCTTCTACAGCCAACTTTGGTTCTTTACCATACAGCAGAACCTCAATTCTCACCTCACTAACCTGCAAGGCCAACGATTCCCTTCAAAGCATTTTTCTCTATGGGGATTTCCCATCTGCATCTCTGATTTAGCAAAACCAGGTCTCATTATAAGTTTATTCCTTCCATAAAGCCCCCGTCTTTTTTTTCTTTTTTTAGTCAGTTTATTAGGATCCTCCGAGGAAGGGCCTAAGAGGCAAAGTTGATGACCCGAGTGCGCTTCCTGCCGCAGTAGTAGCCTGGATATTTTGTTATAGCTTGTTTGCTTCCTTGCAAAACCCTGTAGTGGCTCAGGAGCAGCACTAGCGAGGCCCTGCTCCCCAGCAGCAGGTTTTCCAAGCACCAGGGAGGCAGGAATACAGGGGCTGTGGTGCTAGTGCTGGTGTTTTCTTTAACATCCGTAGTGACTCTCAGTATATAGTGTTTGAGATCTTTATTCAGCTCGTACTCAAAGTTAGGGGAAATAAAAAGGGAAAAACAAACAACAAAAAAAATTGAATCAGTCCGTGTCGGCCACAAGTAAAATAAAAATTGAGCAATTCAAATCAAATAAATACAAGATCCTTTTTCACTCATTCCATGCCAGGGCAATAGTCCTGGATACACTTCAACTGCTGGAAAATGCTGGTGTGTTTTGTGAGTGGAAAGTTGACAGATCTTGTCCAGATATGGCTCAAGGCAGAAGCGAGAGGGCTGAAGCCACTGGGCAGCCAAAGAAACACTGAGAAATGTCCTGCCCAGGCTGGGCTGTGTGTGCCAGCATCCCAGCAGCCAGCCCAGCCCAGCCCCAGGAGAGGGTTAATCCCCTCAGGGAGGGGTGAATCCCTTCAGGGAGGGGATGAATCCCCTCAGGGAGGGGGTGAATCCCTTCAGGGAGGGGGTGAATCCCCTCAGGGAGGGGTGAATCCCCTCAGGGAGGGGTGAATCCCCTCGGTTCCTCAGCTCCAGCTCCACTCGGGGACCTGCCTTAGCCCATTCCTGCCTCTCTCCATTCTGTCCTCAAGGTTATGCTGCATTCCAGGCTTGCTCCTCTCTGTCCCAGGGTGGTGACAGAGGCCTNGGTTCCTCAGCTCCGGCTCCACTCGGGACCTGCCTTAGCCCATTCCTGCCTCTCTCCATTCTGTCCTCAAGGTTATGCTGCATTCCAGGCTTGCTCCTCTCTGTCCCAGGGTGGTGACAGAGGCCTGGCCTCGCTCGGAGTGTGCCAGGAGTGACTCCAGCCCAGCCCTTCCCTGGAGCAGCCTTCCCGTGGCTCCAGGGGCAGGGACTGGTTCCTTGGAGTGTGACTGGAGCCCGGGAGAGCCCCGCTCCTGAGAAGGCACCAGAGTTTCTGTTGCCTCTGGAGGAGGAGCAGGCAGAGTGCTGCGATTGCTGTCTGATTTAAATGAGATTCTATACTTGTAAAAAAAAAATCAATAAAGATTAAACCAGAACACGTGTTGGTTTCCTGTTCCAAACTCTGCTAATGGAGCTCCAGCAGCAGCCTAAGGCCCAGCAGTGCCTTTAAACAATTGTGGCTGAAGATTTTTTTGCTGCTTTTCCAGATGAGTTTTGCCCCACTGAAATAAAGGTGAGGTTTGCCATCAGCTGCTCCCAGCTCAGGTTCCATGGCTGGATCCCAGTTCCAGTGGCAGGCAGACACAGAGACTCATCTCCCAAATTTATCAGGAGTTAAACTTCAGCCAGAGAAATGGTAACTGAGGAGCTAGAGAGTGAAAATCAAGATTAATCATTGGTCTGGAGATGTTCCAACACATGACATTTTACAGGGAAAAAATGCTAAAAATTGAAATCTGCTCACAAAATTAGGCTTTACCTAAAAATGGGCAAAGTAGGGTTTAACAGCATTTTTGGTATAAAAATGGAAGGTTAAAAATTCTCCACTTTGAATTATTCTTTAGACTTTATACACACACTGCCCGAGGACTGAGGGGAGGAGGGAGATGCTGATGTTCAGCCAAGAAGGCAACAAATGCTGACTTTAAACACAAACGAAAGTTAGACCTATAAAAAGTGAAATTGCCTAATAAAACACAAGAGGAAACAAAGAATTCACCTGAAATCCCCATTCAGGGTTATATTACAGTCTTAGTGCTTGTGGGGATTTCACTGCAAAAGCTCCTCCTGTATTCACTACAGCAAAAGATTTTACACAAGTGTTTTCCCCCTCAAAATCTAGTTTTTTCTCCTTTCTCAAATCTACAGAAACCAAAGAAGAGAGAGCTCTGGTTTAGCTTGGATTGTTCTGAGCACAGCCACTGCCTTTGAAGGGAACATCCCTTCTCCTGCTCCCTACAGGCTTTTCCAAATGCTATCTAAATTATCTGAAAAATATTTTATATCTTCCAATATTGTGTGAGACACCTTCCCCATCCCAGCCACAGAGCAGGTTTCACTTACATTATGATATAAATATTTCAGCTTCCCAGGCTGGTCAGATATGAAATGAGCTTTTTATTGAACACCAGGTTTGAATCTCAACACAGGATTTATAAATCATTGCAGGAATTAAAGGAGTAAACAAGGTACTAAAGTCAATTAATAACACTTATTCTCACTGGATTTAAAATACCAGCAGCAACTCCAGCACAGCACAAACCCAAACAGCTCCAACTAATAATCACAAAACCACTTCTGGAAGAAAAATAACATTTGCCCAGAGGGCAGGAGAAGAATCACAATAGAAAAAGAAGTTTTCTGATTGCTCTTCTTCATAAAATTATGACATTCCTATTTTAACATTGAGAACTGGAATTAAATACAAGAATTAAAAGTAAATCCAAAGCAGCAGTTTGTACAATAGCAGCTTTTATTGGAAAGGCAGGTTTTGTTTCAAGTTTATGATTCCCAGTGCAGGGGGGGCAGTCCATGGGTGTCCATGAGCTCCTGCTCAGCCTGGGCTGAGCTTCACCCTCACCCCACACCCTGCAGGGGTTTCAGGGGAGGAGCTGCTCCCACCAAGCCCAGCCAGAAGAAGCTGCTGCCAGGGAGGAAAAGTCCTTGGAATGAATGGTGAGGGCAGGAGGTGACAATGGCCAGGGCACAGGTGGCTGCAGGGACTCACAGCCAGGAGGGAGGGGCAGGGGAGAGGCTGGAGCAGCCCCCAGCACCAGGGAGAAGCTGCCACGGCAGGGAAGCACCAGGAACACAACGGGGTTAAGCCATAAATACATTAAATAACTGAGCAAATAATTCCTCAGAAGTCCAAATATACACAGAAAGACAGAAACCCCACCTTCCACAGGTCACGCCGAGGCAGCCCCTCTTATCTATCTACACATAGATTAAAAAAACAAAGAAAATCTCGTTTCTCTTTTCCAGTGAGAGAATCCATGCAGGAAAAGGAGTTACAGGTCTGAAATTGGACACAAGCAAAGAGAAGGCAGCGTGTCCTGCAGCAGAGGCAGCAGGGGAAGGTGGGCTGTGACAATCCTATCACCTTGGATACAGCTTGGAAGGACACTGGGCTTTGGCTGGCAACAACATCCGAGAGGATGCTGAGTGCTCCAGTGAGTCATGGGAATGACTGGGATCTGCAGCTGATCCTCCTTGTGCAATGCCTTTATCCAGGGATCTCCATGCAAACCTTCCCATGGCTGAAGCTGCTGGGAGCAGAGCCCTTCCTGCCCCACAAGGACAGGGATGGTGCCTGCTGCTCTCCCTGCTGTGGGGCAGCAGAGCAGCAGTGTCACCCTGCAGTGAGCTCTGCTGCAGTTGGAATTGCAAATGTCCATTCCTTTTTTTTTTATGGGCCAAAAGACACCTTGGCTGCAGCTCAGAGAGGGGCTGACCTGGTAACAGGTACAGAAAAACCAGCACTGGAAAATGCTCCTGTGACAATACAACAAATTTCACACCATGACCTCTTATATGTGGCATTTTCTTTTAATTAGGGGAAAAAATTCCTCTCTAGCAAAGTGTTGGGGAGCTGTGGTGGCTGACAGTGAACTCCCTTTTCCCAACACAGCATTCCCTCAGCACCAGCCTCTCCCAGCCACTGGATAACACTTGCCAGTGGCTCCCTGTGCCCAAACTCCTGTGGGAACACTGCTGAGGGGCACAGCAGCCTCACCGTGCTGGAAAACAAGGGCTGTGGGCACAAGCTGTGGTGCTGGAGCTCTTTCTCACCTAATAAATGAAAGGGAGAGAAGCAAGGAGTTGTTTGCCTGTTTTTTTGGTAATTTCAGGGCAGGATGTGGGAAGCACAGCATGGGAAACCTGCCCCTGGATCAGCTGGAGCTGCAGGCACACGGTGCTTTATTTCATGAATGAGCTAATTTGAGGCAGCAAGGAGATTTATTGTAATTGGTGTAAGGAAGGAGCCAGACACCTCTGAGCCAAGATTCTTTCATTTGGGCTAATTAATAGTTTGGTATAACTAAGCCTGTTTGTTTTTTAAATACAAAGCATCATTTTCCTCATTGCAATTTCTGTTTCAGCAAATAACCACAGGTCAGTGTCAGGTACTTGTAATGGGGGCAGGATTAACTTGGAGAAGCTGTTGAGATCTCTGGAGGAAAGGGGCAGATCTGAGAGACTAAGCCAAGGAATTAAGGAGAAAGTTGTACCCTATGGATTTACAGCCCACTTCATTCCCTGCACACCTAGACAGGGTCATGGGATGTCTCTTGTAACACCATGAAGCTCCCCCAGGTTAAAAATGCTGCAACCAGCACTCCACTGCCTGCACTGTCCTCTGGATATCGGATCTGAAGGAGGAACCTTCAGGTACTTTAGATGAACAGGTAACATTCAGTCAGAGTCTGTGACACAAACCTGTCCAGAGAGGCACCTACAAAAGCCACAAACCAGCAGGGACACAGTGCCTGCTTCAAACACAGCTTGCTGAGACCACCACATTCCAGGGTTAATTCCCTTTGGGTGTTAAATCCTAGTCCCTGCTGCAGGAGCCAGGGGCCACCTTGTGCTGCCAGCTCTGAGTCACAGAACACGTTGCTACAGGTAGCAGCAGACTGCAGGAGTCACACAGAGCCATCCCATCCCATCAGGAACAGCATCTCCACAGCCAAAAAAGGGAAAGAATCTCCACAGCAGCAGATGTGCTGCATCAGCAGAGTCCAGCTTTCAGCAGTGCTGCAGCCACACAGCTCCCAAAAGGTCAGGAGAGACAAAACCCTGCCTGGAGCTCAGGACAAATCCAGGGAAGTTTATCTGTATTTACAACAAAGACTGGGAGTTTTAAACTCCAGCTGCCTGCACTACAGAATCCACATAGCACAGGGAAAATTACAGCAGTTTTCCAGTCCTCACCTTCCAGCACAACTTCCAACACAGAGCAGTGGAAGCACAAACACCCAGCAGCTTCTCCTTCTGAGTCAGTAATTCATTCTGCCTGGATGCTGCTGTGACTCATGTGCTGTGATATCACAGCAGCAAATACTTAAAGAACATCAAGGTCTGTGTCCCAAAAACGTTAAGGAAAAGATTTGCTTGCAAATACTTCAAGTATTTAAGTGGTTGTTTCTATGCAAATCAGCCCAGCATTCCAGGTTCTCCGGGAAGCTCCATGCTGGCCTCTCCCAGGTTTATGCACAAGGTTACCAGGCTGCTTTCACAGAGGATAACATTCTCTCTTCAGAAAGACTGAAATGCCACTTTTTGTTCTTTTTTTTTTTTTTTGCCATACTACATATTTTCCAGTTATTCCTGAAACCTTGGCCATTACAAGTGAATTCTTCACCATCTGTAACAGCAGCTTTAATCCGTTGATTTTTGGACCAAAAACCAACCCCAAAGGTTTCAAACCCTGTCCCCAGCTGCAGCCTCTCCACCAGAGCAGTCCCCCCAGGTGCTGCAGGGTTGGACCCAAAGCTCTACCTGCAGTGCAGCTGCTCTCAGAGCAGGTCTGGCAGGATGAGCCCTGGGGGTTTGGGCTCCACACAGTTGATCCAGAAGTTGGCACAGCTGGCGTGGTACTGGTGCCCTCCATATGCCAGCTTGAAGTTATCTGTCTCAGAATTAAAGGCCTGCAAGAAGAATTGAAACAAGTGTGACAGTCTGATCCCCTCCAGGGTCTAAAGCTAGAGTGGGAAACAGCCCAGGACTCTCCCCTGAGCACTCCACCCCATCAGCCCCGTTTGATTTCAGTTGCAGGTGGACAAAACCTTCAGCCATCACACCTGAGCCAGCCCACACCTGCAGGAGGGAGCCCTGGCCTGACCCCTGGCAGCTAACTCACCTTGCTCCCTGCATCTTCTGCTTCTCTTCCATCTCCCTACAGAAGGAGAAGCTTGTCCTGCTTGCCAGGAGACAGCTCCTGCATTTATTTCCCTGGCTCCAGCCTGGCTGTGGGTTAGGCAGGTGCAATTCTTGCCATTAGTGTTATTTCAGGTTGAATTTGATCTACTTCCTTCTGTTAATTGAAGCTGCTTTACAATAGGAGCCTCTGAGCGTGTGGAGCCATGAGCAGGCTGAAACCACCTCACTGTTTGTTGCTAGGAGATACTTCCCAATGCCTCACAGCTCCCTATTTAAAAAAAAATATCCCAGCCCTGCTCTCCACACCCTGCATTTCCTGCAGAGATTTCTAAAAATGCCACTGCCTGCCACACAAAGCCAAAAGTCAATATTTTCTAGCACAAAGCCCCTGAAATCCCCCCTCTCTTGCTACAGACACCCAGGCAGCACAAACTCAGGAACTCAGGGATTTTCTACCACACAACAGAAGGAGCACAAAACCAGAGAGCTGGGCACAAGGTACAGGCATGCAGACAGACAGGGGGAGGCTCTGGAGCATGTTAGTTGATCAGATCAAGAGTAAACGGCCACAAAACATGACTGGAGAAGAGGATTAATGATTGGTACAGTTGAGAATGACAGCTGAGAGCCCATTAGCAGCTCAGCCTTCCACACTCGAGAAGAATGAGTCTAGAAAGAATGTTTTTTACAGGTTCATACTTTTTTGGGAAGTTCTTCCACAGGTTTCTCTTCTTTCTGAAATAACGTTGAAACCAAAAAGTCAGGAAAAGTGCCTCTAGTTTTAACTGGCTGGCACAACTCTGCATGTGTCCTGGGAGTCCCTCCCAGCTCTGCTTGTGGCAACAGTCCCCTCTGGTGAGCCATTTCACGAAGAAAAGTCATTAAAAGATTTTTATTTGTTAAAAAATATGGTTGTTTCATAAAAAAAATCTTAGTTTCTTGCCTATTGTAAACAATTAAACCCAACCCTTTCTCCACAGCTGTGTCTCACCAAGGCCCAAGGAACACTGGACATGCCATTGTAAGATTTTATTGAGACCCATCTACAGCATTTACAAATTATAACCATGAATTTTTTTCAATGCACCCATCCCTGGAAGTGTCCAAGGCCAGGCTGGACAGCCTGGGATGGTGAAAGGTGTCCCTGCCCACGGCCCAGGGGGCTCAGGATGGGCTTTGAGGTCCCTTCCAACCCAAACCAGTCTGGGATTCTATAAAAGGAAGCCCAAACTGTAAATTCAAAAGGAGTTCCACACTTACTTTGCTCCTGGAATCCACATTCAGGAGACACACTCCACAGGCAAGGTCCTGGGCGTTTTTAATCCCTGGGCGCAGCATACAGGAAGAGAAATCCAGGGAGTTCTCATCTGGCTAAAGAAAGCAGACAGGAGCTTTTAGGCATTTTCAGTGCCTGACAAAGTTCCAGACATCGTGATAAAAATTACTCAGCACCAAGAGCCAGCTTGGTGGCACATGGCCTGGCAGGGGTGACAATCAGCAGAGCTGTCAGGATGGATTTGCCATCTCCACCAGCACCCATTTACAACACTCAGAGTCTTAAAAAAGGCCTCAACTACAAAGGAAGGAATTCTTGAGCTGCACATTCCCACATCCAAAGGGGAAGGCAAACAGAGGATCTGCAGGTGTTTGTGCAGCTGTGGGGAGGGAGCTCTCCCAGCCAGCCCTGGGGAGGTGGCTGCAGCAGGGTTCATTGTCCTGGACTCCCTGCTATTGCCTCAGCAAAAAAGGGCAGCTGGTTTTCTCTTTTTGGGGTTTTTTGGAACCTACAATATGGCAGAGCAGTACAAAATGGGATATGAAGGTTAACCAAACCATGGAATTCAGGCCACCAGCCACACACCTGCTCAGGTTAAAGACAGGCAAAGGGTGGGAGAATAAGCCTGTAAATAATAAATTATTGTGGTCACTCTTTCAGTACTTAACCTCACATTTCAGCCACAGGATAAATGATCAATTAAAACACTGCATAAAGATGATATAAAACTGCTCAAATTTTGCATAAGGATAGTAATGCAAATAAAAGCAAGGACAAGAAATGCAAGAAGCTTAAAAAATGGTGTGATCCCAGGCCATGTGTGTCTTAACCCACACTGTGGGTATGCTGCTCACACTGCCCTGCTGAATGGCTGGAGAGGAACTGGAATCCTGAAAAAAAACTCCCTTTAATCTCTAAGTAGATCAATCAAATTAATAAAGGCACTCTAATATTTGTTTACCAAATGCATGAGTGAAGCAGATGAGAAGGTCATCCTGCAATTTGCTGTGAAAAACCACAAGGCTGTGCATAAAATTACCTTGTAACAAAATCCTTTAAAAGATAAAATTAACCTTTCCAAGAGCATGCCTGGGAGCTGGAATCCTTCTCTGCAGTTAATTGGCACTTCTGCATCACTTAGGAGCTGTGACTGTAACACCAGAGGTGTGGGATCCACCCCTCCCAGAGAATCCCGTGGGGAAAAGAGGCAAGAAAAGGGTGATTTGGAGAATTACAGGAGTCATGAGTCCCTGGTTTGTGGTAAGTTCAGCTGGACTGTGTGTGCATGTCAGAAGTCACTGTTTGCAGCTCCTGGTGTGCTCAAACCTCAGCTGGAGCTACGAGCCAGGAGCTGCTGTGGCTCAGAGAACACAGGGCCAAGCTTTGGGCTTTCAGGTAATCCCTGTAATCTCCCAAGGAAAAGCACTTTAGCAACTGTATTTTAATCCACCTGTTTAAATTAGGAAAAGACCCTGACAGCTCTTGGGATTGTTCCTATCAGCAATGCCAGAGTTCAAACAGGTGAATCCAGGTCTATCAACTTCCTCTGCCAGGCAGGAAAATGCTGAGGATATAAATTTCCTAGGATGGCAGGCTCTGTGCATCACAGGACATCACCAAAACACCTGGGGAGGTTTAAAATGTGCAAAAGGTGTAAAAAGGGATTGATCATTTATAATACCTGCCTTGCAGGGAATGACAGTGAGCTGGAGATGAGTATTTCAAGCAGAAACCAAGAATTCCAAGCCTTACTAATAAATGAGTGTTTACTGGGAAGGAAAAACCTTTTGTGGCCACAGCTGCAGTGCAAGGAGGAAGCCACAAATTAAAATGCTCAGAGGAAACCTCCCCATGGTAATGATCTGCTCAGGGATGCTTGGTGGGATGTGCTGATCCTGAAGGCTCCTTGGATATGCACTGAGTCAAAGGGATCCATCCACTGTGTCACTCAATATAAAGCAGACAAAAATGGGTGATTCCCCAAAATGATGAGTCTTTCCATGGTTAAAGGAATTAATTTTGCACACTGTATCTCCTGCAACACAAACCCCACAAGGTATTTAATGGCAGGGTGGTTCTTCTGCCTTCTATTTGTGTCTATTCTGCACCTCTGTGTGCCCCCTCTACCCCAGCTCCTCTGCAGACCCTTCCCATGGGATGCTCCTGCTCCAAAGAGCCTCCCCTCAGACCATCCCTGCCTGTCCCCCTCACCCAGCAATGCCCAGCTCCTACCAGTCTGTCTGGGAGTTTTTCCTGGCAGTGCAGAGCAGGAAAAGCTGTTTAGTCTGTGGCAGGAACCAAAACAAACTCGGGTATTTCCAAATGCAGAGAGAAGGGAAAACAGTTGAGTTGTTCCTGTGTTGCTCCACTGTGTGTTATGGAATTGTGAGCATTAAAGCCAATTGCAGGGATATTAAAAAACAAGACATGTCCATGTCATTCTGGCTTTGTAAAATGGCTTATTTGGATTTTATTAAATGTGCCTTACTGGAGATGTCCACAGACACCCAGGGTATCACCTAAATCATTAAAGGTACCAAGTAACACAACATCACATTTGTGCATAAATAACAGTTTTCTTAGATGATTTTAAACTGCCTTTCACAAATAAATTAATTTCCATTTTCCAACAGAAGAAACACAAACAGTCAACTCAGCAGACACCCTGCAAAGGCGCTTCCAATAAAATGATGACATTTGTTTATTGGGGTCTTACCGCGAGAGCAGCCAGGGACATGAAGCTGATCAGGTTGTTCCACACTTTATCAATATCCTTCAGCAGCTGCTGCAGCTTCTCACTGCAAACTGCAGTTGCTTTGATGCCCAGCTCCACCCTCTTTGTTACTCTGTAGACTTCAACAACCCCTGTGGATGCAAAACAGGGGAGGATTGCAGAGAATGCAGGGGATCCCCAGCCTTGAACTCCAAAATGGCAAAAGCAGAGTGGCACAGGAGGGGTGGCCATGGAGGGTCAGTTCAAAGCTGGAGTTACATTTATTTGGCAGAGGAGTTATATCTATTTGGTTCTTCATTATTCAGATGCAGGCAAAGATTAGGATTAAAATTAATGCCATTTGGGGAAGAATGATTCTATATTCCTGTTTTTAAGGGAAAAACTTTCAGTGTAGAACATGTGGAAAATTAAAACATACCCTGTAAATATTCCATGCCTTGAGCAGACTGGATAACTTCAGTGCAAACAGATGAACTGCTGATTCCATTTAAGGTGTCGTTTGCTTTCTTTATGACCTGGTGGAAATTAATTTCATAAAATGATGGGGTTTCTATCTTTAAATAATCATTACAAACAAGATTACCCCCAGCAGAAACTGTTCTTCAGAAAATGAGCAAATTAAACAAGAAGTGATTGCCACACTCCATCACATGTTTTTATACACTCCTGCTTAAGTAGATCAGGGGAAAGCATGAACATTTAAAACCTTAATGTATTCCCCCCAATAGTTTCATTACCAAAAAAGAGTTTTAAGAGCATGCATGCCTTGCTGTCTAATTTAATAAGAGCATTCACAGTTTGGGCTCTCTGACACTCAAATGCAAAGAAGAAATGTTAAGGAGCACTGATCTGGCTGTGAAATATCTCACAGCAGCACATGAATGGTCCCTGGGCACAGCACACCAACAGTTCTGTCCCTCAGGAAGCCCTGAGGAGCCAGGCACTGGTACCAGTGCCCTGAGCACACAATACTGGGCACCCAAACACAGGACCACCCCACTAAGCAGAGAGCTGCAATATTTAGGGGAAAGCCAAACTAATCCCCAGTGGCAGGGAGATTAGTGTAGGGTGTTTAGCTGAGGAGGTGGCAGCTTTTGGTTTAAAAACTGTAATTCCCAGGGCTGATTCCCACACTTTCTCTGCCTGTTGGTCTCAAACACTGAGTGAGGCAGGGAGGAGGGAAGGATCTGGAGGAGGAGCCACACTCACCTGCAGGGCACTCTCCAGGCACCTCTGCCACTCGTAGGCATACCTCTCACTCTCCTAGAGCAAAGAGAAGGACAGGCTCAGTCTTGTTCCTACACACCTTTCTCTCCCTCTCTCCTACACAACAGCAGACAGGTATTTCAACAGACTATTTGCAGATCAGCTGTGTGAACTTTCAACAGATCTGTTCCTAATTTCTCCCCATTTTTTTCAAGATTCTCTATGCAACTGAACTCTAAAATTTGATTTCAGGGAGTGGGAATGAGTTTCAAAAGGACAATGTATAGGGGTGGGTAAAAGGTTGCATTGCACAGACCTCCTCCTGACACATTTGTTACAGTCTGCTGTTCTAGCAATGGGGATTAGCAGAATTTAATCCGAGTCCTTTTCCCATTTCCTCTCAGGATGAGCAAGAGAAATAACTACCACACAGCCAAAAAGTGATGCCATTTCCCCAAGCAAACGGTCTCTGCCAAAGCTGGGATTAGATTTAAACTGTAACTAATTTCCAGTCATAAGCTTAGGCCGCAAGGTCAAGAGATTCTGTGTTTCAGACAACATTCTGTGTTTTCCCACTTCCCTTTAAAGTCGTGAGAGAAGAAACTTCCAGGTTCCCCACACAACACCCGACTGCATCTGGACACATCCCACAGTCAGGCCCATATTCAAACAGGTACAGCCCTAAAACGTGGGATGCAGAAGCCCCTTGATGTCAGTGCCAGCTCAGGTGTGTTCCAGAGAGTTCCTCACCTCCACCTCCCCAGTCAGGTCCTTGTACTTGTCCCTGATCACGGGCAGGGGTGGCTTCTCACTCAGGGTGTTCGAGCGGTCCCTGAACGGCTGCTCCAGGGCTGGCAGAGGTGAGGAGCGACTGATTTCTCTGTCCCCCAGGCTCAGGCTCCTCTTATGAGACCCTAAAAAGGTTGTAAAAAGTTATTCTTCACTCTAAAGACCCAGGCTATTTAAAATGAATGAAGTGGCAGCAAGGGTTGTCCCGTTCCTTCAGAAGAACAAATATTTCTCTTTACTCAGTGACTGCTGCAGATTTCCCCAGTCCCTCAATTCTTACAGGTTTCTGGCACAACAAATATTTTCCTTGTAGAAAAAAACCTGCTCCAAATGCCACAGAAATCAATGAAAAGATTCAGGTCGTTTCCAGCAGCCTTTGGAACAATCCCCATCAGCTAATTTATAATTCAATTAGGAAAATCAGCCTTTGATGAGCACATGCATCATGAGGTTCACCACGAGCAGGCTTACCTTGCACAGACAGGTCAAAGGTGGCCAGCTCGCTCTTGATCATCTCCTCACTGGATTTCACCTTGCCTTGGGAAGTTGCCACCAAGAAGTCAAACTTGCTGATTTTTGGTTTTTCACTTTGGAACTCTCCAAAGTCATCTGTGGCCTCTCCCCGCAGCTCAGAGGAGACTCCAGCGAGGAAATCAGCGCCCGGAGCCGTGTCAGCTGCTGCTGCATCCTGAGCTTCTGAGGGAAGTCTGGCAAAATCCCCAAAGTCCCCGATGTCGTCGTCGCCGGGACCGCTGGACACCGGCCCCGAGTCCTTAAAGTTCGCAAAGGCCGCGAAGGAAACATCCTGCAAAGCATCCTCGCTGGAGAACGTTGTCACTTTGGAAACTGTTGTCATGGTGATGTTTTCTGAGCTGCCAAAGAAGGTCTCCTTCTTCTGGAGGACACAGGTGGCCGCGGAGGAGCCACTCCCCGAGGGCTGGGCGAAGCAGGGGAGCCTCTTGCCCTGCTGGCCGTCGTCCCTGTCGGAGCCGGACCAGTCGTAGCTCGCCAGGCTGCTGACTGCAGAGCCACTGTGACAGCTTCCAAACGGGCCACCCTTTAAGTCATCCACATCTGAAACAAAGCCCCACAATTAGGAGCTGAAGTTCAAACCTTAAAACTCTCTACGCTGCCTAAGAACGACTCGCTGAGAGCCCGGAGGAACTGCAAGGACAAACACAGTGAGCTGCTGTCTCGCTGAGGCTTGAACTGGAGCTTGCACAGAAATAATCTGGAAAATACCTGAGCATTTCATACAAAAATTTCTCTGTTCAATGAATGCAAGCCTTGACCTTTGAATGCCATCTTACATTCTAAGCTGAAAGTCACCATACCACTATGGTAGTGAAGAAACACTAAAAAAAAAAAAAAAAAGAGTTTCTGGCCAGTCCAGGCTGCACAGATCACCAGTTGAGTTTTCTGGCTGCAGAATCTACAATCAAAATATAAATGTTACAACTCAAACACCTTTAATGCGTTATTTCATCTTATCAAATCCAACCACACAGAAGACTGGGCTGACTTTTCCATTCCTCCGATAAAGTATTAATACACTTTAATTTTATATTCATGCTTTGATACAAATAACATGTAAAAACATGCTGCAAGGATCTAAAAAAGCCTAGAAATCCTGTTTGAGCTTATCAGGGCTCCTGCAGTGCTGCACGGCCGACTCGTCAAACTCCCAGGTGCCAGCACTGACAGGGATATTGCAGAGATCATGTTTTAACTGAATAAATAGTTTGTAAAAGCTAAGTCTAGAGAAAATCCAATTATTTTGCAGAAAGCTCTAAACATTTATACCCACCTGGTGATTACATGGCCCAATAGGTTCTTCTCCCTGCCAGGGGCAGGTGTGAGATCAGCCTGCAGTGCCTGGGGCTCTGGCTGCTCCCACCCCACTGATCTCTCACCTGCAGACTGACACTGATCCCTAAAGGCACACGGAGCCAGGGCTGGGCAGTTTGCATTAGAGCATGAATCCCCTCCCCAGCAAACCAGCCCTCCTTCCCTACACTGGGCATTTGCTTTGCAGCAGGAACAATTGTCAGTTTGGACTGCCCAGGGTCTGGCAGCTGCAGGGACAGCAAACCCAGACCACAGAAAGTTTTCCCTGAGCCTCCCTGGGGCTGAGATCCTGGTGCTGAACGGGCTGGCACAGTGGGAACAAGGTGAATTCCCATCTGTCCTCTTCCTTCACTCCAGCCCGAGGATGAAACCATCCTAACAAACCATTTCTGCCTTGGTTTGTTCATCTCACTGGAGGGTGAGAGCAGGCCAGGCTCCAGGCTGCTTCCCAGGCATGACCCACATACATGGCTAATGAAAAACCCAAGCAACACACGGCACAGTTCAGTGGCCACTGCCGTGGGTCAGCGAGCCACAGTGTGCCCTCCATCAGCTCCTCCTGCAGCTGCCACTTTGTGCTCGCCAGCACCCCAAACCCCCTGCATACACATCTCCAAGTGCCACAGGAACTGTGGCTGTGCAGAACAGCAGTTTGCAGAGGGTGAACAGAGAGATGAAATCACCTGCTCCAGGCACAGAGAGAAGGCTCTGGGTGAAAGGAGCTGCCCACAGAGGGGTCGGTGATTTATCACACACACCACACCCTGCGCTCTCAAGTTTTTGTTAAGAGAAGGGAAATGAAAGCTTTGCATGAAAGAGAGAGCCAGAACCACCTCCAACACGTGAGGCAGCTGTAATTAATCCTGGGATCCTGCAAATACCACCAGCTAGCAGGCAACCTCTGTTTCCCTTCACTTTGTGCTGGCTCCAAAACCCAGCAAAGATCTGAGCCTCACCGTGGTTCTGGTGCCCTGGGAGAGAGAGGGAGGAGTGGTGATCCCACCCGAGGATCTGCACACTCACATCCTCTAGGGAATCATTCCTTTGATAACTGCTAAGATTTTGAGCTGCAAACACATCCTGAAGGCCCAGGTCAGGGCACTGCTGCTCCAGCCCTGGCTCAGGCTCAGGCAGGACCAGCAGCAGGCTCCAGGGGGAATCCTGAGCTGGCCTGCAATCAATAGGGCAGGAGAGGCAGAACAATAGTTTAATTATTCACAAACTAAGAGTCAAGATTCTCTGTCTGTGAATTCAGGCAGACACGAAACCTCTGAAGAGGTGCAAGGGCTCAGGTGAAATTTAATGGTTCCATTCTGTACATTTATGTTTTCTGGGTAAGTCCAGAAGGATCACTCCAGTGAATAAACTTTTTCCTAGGAATATTTTATCACAGGAAAAACACCGTGTTCAGAGTCAGTGCTAACAGCTCAAGCAGTTCTAAAACAATTTAATGAGAAGTATGAAGAATAAGAATGTGGAACCCAAAGTCCAAGCTGCCTGATCATCAGCAGGGACCAGGTGCACCTGCAGGAGCCAGCCAAGGCAGAGCACTGGCTGCAAGGAATGCACAGCAGGATGAAATACAGTTTAAAATACTGTTTCCCAGTCTTATCTCATCTACAGAAAAACTTGCCACCCCTGATTTGAGCCAACTATAATAACTTATTTCAACTACCAAGGATTAAGTTAGGGCTGGAGGCAAATTACAAGCTGGAGCCTTCAATGTCAACAGTTTAATCATTTAAGGAAAACCCTTGACAGCATTAGTGACTATCTGAAGAAAACTGAGAAAGACAACTCAGGGACATTGGAATAAATGTAGGGATTTCAGCCAGCATGGGAGACTTTCAGGTTTTTGCATTTCAGTGGATATTAGAGTCTGCTGAATAACCCAGCTCTGGTGTCACGTTTTGGTTGTTAGGGTGACACAGTGGCAGCTGTGGAGCTGTGCTCCCAGCAGAGCAGCACCAGTGCTGTTACCCTGGGAACATCCCCTGCAGCCTGAGCAGCAGCCCAGAGCCTGCACAGGGACAGGCAGCACCTGCCCACTGCTCCCACCTCAGAGAAGGACAGCAGCCTGCAGAACACACAGTTTCAGGCACTGCTGCTAGCAGTGCCATGCCTGTCAGCAACCTGAAAAATCCCAAGCCTGTTTCTCAGCTGGGGAAGCCTGGAACAGTTAACAATAAGGGAATTATTCCCGTTTGCTTTCTCTAAAGAATGGCTGTAGCTAAGGTGGAAACCATCAGGAATGCTGACTGTAAGATAAGTGAAAATGAAGGAAATAGGAGAGAAAAGGCTCCAAACCTTGTGGAATTACAGGATTTGCTAATTATTTTGAAATTATCATGATAAGCAACGTTTCACAGCAGAATAAAACCCCTGAGCTGACACTGGGAGCTCAGTCCCACGGAGGTCCTTGGGAAGGTCATGGGCAAACACATCCACACCCTCCCTGTCAGAGCCTTCCTGGGATAAACCAGGGTGGATAAGCTCTTCTGTGTGCAGAATTAACCCAAATGAGGGCAAGGGAGTCAATCTGACTGTCAAGTCTGGACAAAAACATAATAAATTCAGTCATGAACGTTGCTCTCCCTCCTCCAGGAATGACTGGCTGAACAAACACAAACTGCACCAGCCCTGCAGAATCAGGTCTCAGCTTTATGTCCAAAGCTTTGGCTTAAAAACCTTTAGGGTTGGGCACGACCTGCTGATCTCCAGAATCAAGGAGGGCTGTTATCTTTTCCTCCTTTTCTCTTTTTTTTTTCCTTTTTAAGTCTTTCCAGCTCGGTGTAAAGAAGAAAAGCCACATTCTGCTTCCTGGGCTGGTTTCTGCTCTTGTAGCAACTCCAAAACCCCACAACATTTTAACTACTCCACATCTCCATTATTTTTAGCTTTTTACCTTGTCTACTAATTTGATGCTAATCCCAAGCTGTCAGTGGCTCAGGAACTGGAGGAATTTGAAGTGACATAATTGCATGCCACAAATTTACAGCTGTCATTCATGTTTGAAAGTTTCAATATTTAAAAGGTAGAACTTCCCAAATGGAAAATTTACTTTGGGGTTCTGGTTAAGTCACACTGGATTAGGTAAATAAATATCAGAATATTATTGAGTGGGCTTCTACTTCTAAAAGTCTAGACAGCAACACAGTTTTTCAGTGCCAACTCACAGAAACAACCCTGCCACCACACATTTCCTCCACTCCATCCCTCTCAAACACAGATCATTGGAAAAATATTATTTAGGTTGTTATGTAAAGATGCAGGAGGTCACAGGGAGCGAGGTCAAAGCGTTGGAAGAGGAGAAAGAAGCTCACCCACACCCTGCTCTGCAAGAGAAAGGCACCCACCAGCTTAAGGGGAACCTTAAACTGTATTTTTGAGGAAGAAGAGATACATTGCTAGTTTGCAACAAACCACACACACCCCCACGTTTTCAAAATATGCCAAGATAATATTTATTAACACAGCAGGACTTACAGATCACAAAAGAGAGTGATACAGAGGAGCTCGGAAGGGCGGTATCAGAGAAAAGCATGCAGGTCAATACTTGCAGAAGAGAGATATCAAAGCAGATCTGAAAAGGCACATTCACACGGGAAATGTTTAGTTGAAATCAGACATTAGAAAAAGCAGCAAAAAAACCTGCAGTTGATTAAAATATACAGAGAATCTCCAGTAATGCCAAAGGAAAAGGTACTTTACAGGTGTGTCAGTGCAGCAGATAACCCTTTGAGGGTGCCTGGGGCAGGGCTCCTCTGGCTGCAACCTTTGGCAGGAAGAACAAATCAGGTTCACCCAACAGGAGCAGGTGCCCATTCAAATGCTCTCAGCTCAGAGTATAATGTAAATTTGGTGTAAAAGAAGCAGCCTGGTTCAAACTAACAGCATGCAGCCAGTGCTCAAAGGGTTATACCGAGAGTAAATGCAGGAGAAATCAGGCAACATTAGTATCATCTACCTTCCACACAGAGAGTTAAGAGCCGAGTTCAAAGAGACTGTATCCCCTTTGGAGAGAGAAAAACTGGAAACCTTTCATCCCCCAAGAGACCACAGAGCCCTGGCACAGGAAGCAAGCCAAGGATCTCTCCCTAATTCCCAGCGTAAGCACCTACCTGCCCATACCTGGAAGCTACAAATGTCAAACCTCAGAGCCAAGGGACAAACACCTCTGTGTGGGCACCTCACAAAGCCAAAGCATCTCTCAGCACCTCTGTCCTGCTGCTGCTTCCCTGGGGATGTGACACAGGGCTTGCACATGTGCAGCTCCCCGGGACAATCTCCCATTTCCCAGCAGTGAGGTGACAAAGGGATACTGTCCCTTTCTGACATTTAGATTTACAGATCGAAGGAAATGGTGAGGAAAAAAGAAAAAAAAATCTGCTTTTTAACTTGGTGTAAACTGAAGAAAAAGAAAAAAGAAAGGACTTGACCATCAGCAGTTCACAGCTTGAAATGCATCAAACACAGAGAAAGGAACACATGAGCACAGGAGTGTTTGTAGCAGAGTGTCCAGAGCACATCCTGCTACCAAATCCAAACAGTTAAATGGAGCAAAATTCTCCCTTTTGGAATAACATCTAACTTGGCACCATAGGAGAATACAGACTTGTTTAAGTTTAATAAAAATAGCTTCTAATTAATACTTCAGAGTTCAAAAGTTTAGCAACAAGCACATGAAGGGCTAACCCCTTTAAACAAACCAAAAAAAGAGGCTTTCCTGCCACAAACAGCAATTATTCATCACGGATTGCTGTGGCAAAATCACACGTCCTGTAAAGAGCTACAGAAGTCAAACTACCACCAAAAGAGGCTAGAAAAATACTAGGAAAAAGTGCTTTCAAACCCAAAGTAAACATTCAAGAATACACTGTTGGTGCTATGTTTTGACAGCTCACTCAACTTGGAGTTTTCCCAAGCAGTAATATGAAAATTAAATGTCTTTGCTAATAAATTATTCCTGATATTTTGTACCCTGTTAGAGAGTATTTTCCACATCGAAGCTGCTGACTTAATTCTCTTCCCTACTTAAAAATATCATATAATGCAAAATTACAGTACTGTATATTTTTTCTCTACCCATATCTGCAAAAAATGGAAGAAATATTTCATGTGGAAATAACCAATTCTTGCAGTAAGAGCTTTTACATTTACAGTTTGTATGTTCCCCCTGTTCAGAAAAGCCTTTGACTGCATAAAACTTGTCCTAGAACACAGTAATGGTTCCCGTGTTGTTGAAGGCCACAGAACATTTAACTACAGCTTATCTCCTATGTATATATGAAAAGAAAAAGCAGGACACTTGGGAAATTTGTTTTATGATATGTGATCAGGTCAGAGATGGTCAGTTCACTCCCTCAGGAATGTTGTCATAGAGGGAAATTAAAGAAGGTGGAAACCTGATAAAGTGAAAGTCCCATGGTTTAAATTTAGGTCCAAGAGCTCCCAATCATGAGACCAGCACTTGCAGCCCCTTGGCACAATGATTTCCACGAGGGATTTAACACTGGAAGGTGTGTGAAATACTCTACAACTGCAGTCCTGCAAAATCCTGGCTACCCAGACTGAGCCCCACTGTAAGGGGAATACACTGCTGTTGGTGATTAGTCAGCTTCTCATTAACAGCCCCAATTAGTGACCCTTGGGAAGCGCTGATGGGGAAGTCCCCAAGCCAAAAGCTTTGTGGAAAACAAGAGATTAAAGTGAGACTCTGCCATCATCTTGCTGATATAAATGGAAGGACACTGCACTGGAATATTTTCCACTCGAGTCCCTTAAGTGCCAATAGCGAACAGGTACCAGTAGGATGATGTTAGATCTCAAAAATAAACTGGCCTGGAGTTCAAACTGTTCCAGCTATTTATATTTATAGTCTTCTAAGACAAAAACTAAAGAGTGCCCAGCTGAGGGGCCGTGGCTGGCGGGGACACACACTGAGGAGTCTTCCACTACTGAAAGATGAGTGCATAATACTGTAATTGAGCACAGAGAACATGGAATCTGCACCACCTACATTACCAGAGCAATCTAACCAGTTCCTCACCTGCTGCTGGTGGATGCTGGCCACTAACTGTTGGCAAATCCAAAGAGCTATCAGACATGACATGCTTAAGATCTCCTCCCACATCAGCCAGTTTCATGTCAAACTGAACAGACAGCGCGTCTTCGGAGTCCTCCTTGCCCACGCTGCTGCCACCGATGGAAGGCAGATCCAGGGATTTCACCGAAGCAGAGTCTTCTTTGGCCTGCTTGAAAGCTGCCACTTTGTCCACCAGCGACTTCTCGGCGCCGCTGGAAGAAAACTTGTTGGAGTGGAAGTCAGCAAAGTCATCGTCGCTCTTGACCGAGGAGAGCGCGCTGTCCTTGGCCTCCTCGAAGCCCGCTCCGGAGCCTTCCAGGGACAGCTGCTTGAAGATGTCATATTTGGTGGGCGTAGCAGTGGTGGCAGAGCTCTGCCCACCCTTTGCTGTGCTGGCTGAGGAGCCAGCCTGAGCACCAGGGCTGGCCTCCAGCTTGAGTGCATTGTATTTGTCGTCAGGTTTTTGTTCGGAAAACCCCCCGCTGTTGTTGAAAGCCATAAAATCTGCAAAGTCATCTTGTCCACTGACTGATGCGCCGTTAGAAAATTCCCCAAAAAGGTTGAACTCTCCAAAGTCATCAGCTAAGCTTGAAGTTTTACCAGGTGCTGGCTGGGTAGAGGCGGATGGAAGGGGTGGGGGGGGAAAGGAGCCCGGTTTTGAGGTGTTAAACGCAGGTGGGAAGGATGGCTGCTTGTTTTCTCCAGGAGAGGAAAAGAGCTCCAAGTCTGCCAGATTCAAAGGGGTCTTGGCTTGTGTTGGCTGTTTTGGCTGAGCGGGCAGAGGAGGGAAGGGTGCAGGGAAGGTTTTGTCTTTTGAGGGGGGCTCTAATGGGGAGATGCTGTCAGCGGTTTTGAAATCTGTGAAACCATCGTCGGATCCTGTGGGCTTGAACTCTGCAAGGTTCTCTCCTGGGAATGAAAAGAGGGAGAAAACAACAATTAAACCCTGCACAACAAACACAGCACATTCACACCATGCAAGCAAGCAAATTATTTCATGCAGTGTCAAGTTTTAGGCAAACTGTTTAAATGGAAGACCTCGGGATGCACACGGAACTGCAAACTCAACTTCCATGAGCCACACAACTGTCAAGGGCAGTGATTCTACTCTTCACTCCAGCAAACACTTAATTCTCTCAAATAGCCTCCAAGTCATATTAAACTCCCTCTACACTGAGTTTATATCAAAACACACCATGACAAATGGATTCAAAAGGAGATCAATACTGCTTTATTTGGCTTCCATGCAAGTTCTTCTCCTCACCTCATCCTCTTCATGTTTGCCAAACAATTAATGTAATTTTGAATTTCACTTATACCAATACAGTATTTGCTTTTTATGGAAGCAATTCCTCCCTTCCTCCCTCTGAAATTCTGCAGCTTTTTCAGGGGGGATCACCAGATGGCTGAGACAAAACCAACATGAGGTAAGAATGTTTTCATTGAATTTACATTCAATATTTTGGTGTGCTAATTTTATAACTTTCTTCTTTTGAACATGAAAACATTGTTTAACCCATTCACCAGCATGTACACACTTAGACTACTTGTGATTTTAAAGTATTGATGCTTACTTTAAGACAAGTGTGCAATAAATAGATTTTTTTCTGTTTTAGAAACACACCACTAGCATTTCATTATTAAGCTACCACAGTATCACACTTTAAATCAGTTTAACCAAGATTTAAAAGAATACTCTTAATAATGGCAGTAAAGGACCACAACTACACCTGACCTTTTATTCCATTCTCCCTCCCCTCCAAAACAATTAATTTGGCTCAGCAACAATATAAATATTCCTGAAGTTGCTACTCATTGATCAAAACTGCAACAGCACAGCAAACTAAACTTACTGAAGAATTGCAAACTTTTCCATTAGAAATGTAAGCTGGTGAAAGGGTTAAGAGTGGTCAGACCTTGACAGCAGGCAAATACAGCAACTTTCTATATTTTAGAACACATACAGAAAGAGATCAAATGTTATTTCATTTTACTGCTAGCATTTAATCCTGAAGAGGTTCCAAGCATGAGAAGCTCACAAAACACCACAGGGGTTTCACAAATGAATGACTCCTTACTTGAAACAAATTCCAACCATATCATTACTTTAAAATAAAACTCAGGAGCACCCAGAAGAGATGCCAACCCTCCAGAAATACCATCAAGCACATTGTTCCAATAGGATATCGCCCTGTTTTTTCAAGATACTTCCTACCAAGTTTTTTAGAGAAGCAGCACCACCATTATTTTAGAATTGCAGAGATGGAAATTGTGCAGCTCAAAGAGAAATGCTACAAATGATAATGAAAATCCAATAAAGCCCCAGTGCTTACCCAAGTATTTGCTTTCTGCTGGTTGCTCTAATTCCCGGAAAGCGCTGTACTTGTCCCCTCCATCTAGAGGAGAAGAGAAAAGAAATACATTAATACTGAGAAATTATGAATTCATACAGAAAAATTACTAATTCATACAGCAAATGTTATAATAATTGCTCTGATTTTTAAATATGAATATCTTATCAATGCCAGAAAGAAGATATATGAAATTGTACAATAAATTGCTCATAGTGGTTGTATATTTGTCCTTTTACCTCCAAAAGCAGCTGCACTCTCAGAAGGCTTCTCAGCTGCCATTCCTTTAAACACAGCATATTTATCAGCTGGTGAGAGTGGCTTAGTACCTGGGAGTGGCATTAGTAAAGAAGGAACACTAAAAACAAAAGAGACAAAAGCAAAGTTCCTTAATTTATCCATAAGAAATCTGCATTTCCAGGTTTTATTCAAAGACACTTCTTATTAAGCCTACACAACTTGGTTCCTAAACCTAAGCTTATGCCTTAATGAGTATCTAATCCAGCCCCTGATGTAAGTGACCTCAGCTGGGTAAATTCCCACTTTATCTCACCTAATCATATTTCTTTGGTTCAAAGTCAATTTGCACCATTCTTGATTTTAATTTCTATCAAAACCATGAACAAAATACTCCAGAACTTTATACCAAGGAATTTCTAGCCCAGGAGAGAACAAGCACACAGACACACCCCAGGAATCACTCCTGCCTAATTTATCCCTATGAAAATTCCCCCTGATAGAACTAGATACAGTAAAGAGTTAAAACTGCACGGGATTTTAAGAGCTCCATACTTTCAGCTTATCTAATTCTGATTATATCTCATTACATATTGTAAAATTAAGATAATAAAGTGGGATCACTGTTCAAAGGAAGGAAAAGAATAACTCTGAATTTCTGTCAGTGCCAATCAGTGAGTTTAGGCAGGTATCTAGTCAGCAAAATCAGGATTAGTGCACAGTTACACAAGCAAGTCTTTTTGCATAAACACACTCTATTTTATGCAGTAAAACTGCCACAACAACCTAACACCTTGTTAGCAAACGCTGGAAGATTTAGGAGAGAGCTTTGCTTGCCCTCCACACAAGCCCTGTTATCAGACCTTGGCAGCTCCACACAACAACATCCTTTACATATGAATGATGCATTCTACCTCCAGTTTGTGTCATTCACATTGAAAACCTGAAAGAATTTCTATTGCATTCTTCAGCCTGGAGCAAGAATCTTTCCAGAGCTATTTAAATCTCCTTATCAGCAGCCTACAAGCAACACACAAACCAAGCACTTGCACACATGTGCTGATGCTGGTCTGTGATGCTTGCAGGCAGACAGTGCAATGGCAAAAAAATAGAGCTTATGGTAATATAATTAAATTTCCCATCCCTGCAAAGCAGGCTATTAGATATGCAATCTTGGCAAATGGAATGGTTAATCAGCTGTACTCCACAGATGGCTTTTTTTTAAATAAAGCTCCATAAGCAATTAGATTATAGCTCATTGTAACATTTTGTTCAAAACCGAACACTTTCACAACTGAATAAAGAGAACTGCTGCAGTGAAAAAGAAACACCATTTTTTGAAATATTTTTTTTATGATCCTCTACTTTCCATTGTGCAATTAACAAACAGTTTTCTGTCAAAACTTTCAGTAACAGATTAGCTTCAGCTGCAAAATGACATCTAACACAAGACATACTTAAATCAGCATCTTCAGACCCCTGTGGCATTGACTGACATCCCTGGGAGTGTCCAAGGCCAGGCTGGACAGGGTTTGGAGCAATTTGGTCTAATGGAAGGTGTCTCTGGCCCATGGCAGGAGGTGGAACTGATGATCTTTAATGTCCCTTCCAAACCAAAACATTCTGGACTTTTGTGCCATCAGCAAAATTCTATTTCTTACACAGAAGCCATTTGCTGTAGCATAAGAGAACAACTGGGTTGAGCATCCCCCTTTGATGTCACTGCTGAGGAAGCACCTGGTAATCAGGGCTCACATGGAATTCAGAGCTGTTTGCCACTAAGAACAGCCAGTTCCTACCCAGAAAAAGTGTCTGTCTACAATCAGACACCTGGGAGGTGCACAAAGAGGAAAGAAGGCTGAAATTTTGTAGTCTTTGTAGACCTTGAAAGGTTGATTGTAAACTATCAAAGGGAGGAAACATGTTTATTTATTTTGTTATACAAAACCTGCCTGATCAGGAGTTACAGCTTGTCTCCCAAAGGAAAAGCCAGGATTGCTGGAGTCTGAATGATGTTTCAATTGAGATTAATAGTCAGTACCAAAAGTTAATGCACTGGCCAGAGAAATGACAGAACACCAAGGACCTGGTACCTGCTCCGGTGCTGTGAGCTGGCTGCTTTGGCTGCCTCCCCCTGGAAATCAGTGAAGGAGTCATCCAGGGAGCCAGACTTTGAGGCATCCTGAAACTCCTGGAAGTCATCATCTTCTGGTTTTACTACCTGAATTACAAACAACACATCAATTGCTATGCTGCTGGCTCTTCAAACTGTCATACAGCAAGAAAGCAGCTTGGAGCAGTGTGATTAAGAGGGGAAAAAAAGCAGGAAAAGAACCTTTCAACACCTGCATCATCAGCATTTCCACTTTGTCTGCACCTCACCCTACTCAAACACACACAGGATTACCGAGAGCAAGAATGAACAACAGTTCATTATTTCAAAATAAATGTGTTATTGATCATGGCCATGTCATCTTTTAATACAGGACAAATATTAATAATTTAAATCAATGAACAGTTTAAAATTAATAGCACCAAAAATATTTTCTGAAGGATGAAGCATGTCTGCAAACAGCAAAATTTATCCCCCACATGATTTACCTTTGTAAACTGAAGGTTTTCAGTGTTCTCAGCTGCTCCTGAAACTCCTATTTTACCAGCTATTAGTCTGCTGTGCAGTTTAACCTAAAATTCCATTTTACGTGCGTTACAAAATCCTAACTACAACTAAAATCCTCTTTGGAATACAGAACACTTTTGTACCTCTTCTAATGCCACCAGAAAGAACTGCAAAAATAAAAGAACACCCTTCAGACGTCACATGCTGGATTTCAGCTCTGCTTTTTTTTGCCATTTACTTAAGACCTGTTCTCACCATGTAAGTCTGGAAGTGCCAGGCTAATTTCCCTTCCAGGGAAGGGTGTTTTGCAGGCAGGGAGCGAGCTCACCTGGCCGGGTTGGTAGGAGGGCAGGAAGGCTCCGGAAGGCTGTGCTGCAGCTCCTCCCGCTGGAGCCGGGGCTGGAGCCGGGGTCGGGGCCGGAGCAGGGCCGGGGATGCTCATGCCCATCACGGAGGGCCCGATGCCCAGCCCCACGGAGGCCGGGGCAGCCGCGGGCAGCAGCGGGGGCTGGCTCACCCCGCCGGGCAGCGGCACCGGGAACCCGGACAGGGTGGGGACGGGCGCGGCTGGAAACTGGTTCAGCACGTCAGGGCTCACGGCAGGGATCCCTCTCTGCAGAGACAACAGCACACTGAGTTACACGGGCAGGGCTGATCAAAGGGTGTGCTGTGTGCTCGGTTCCAGTCTGCAGCTCGTGGTACTGAGGCCAAGAACGAGCAGGGTACTGGTCAAGCCTCCCACATCCAAACATGCCATCAAGGCCCGTAAAGTAAATTATATTCACCACAGAATTACTGAGGTAGGAAAAGGCCTCCAAGGCCATTGAGTTCAACCTCTGACCCACCCTGTCACCCAGCCCAGAGCACTGTCCTTGCTTGGACATCTCCAGGGATGGGGACTTCATCACCTCTCTGGGCAGATCCTTCCAGTGCTTAGTAACCCTTTCCATGAATAAATTCTTCCTCATGTTCCAGCTGAAACCCCTCTGGCACAGCTTGAGGCCATGTATTCTTGTCCTGACACTTGTTGCATTGGATATTAAAAATATATATACGTGTGTTTTGTATCCATATCTAACAACTTCAATTGACATTAAAGGAAAGATAATTGAAATGTAAGTGATGAAATCGATGGAATTATAATCCCACTGAAGTCAGAAGGGCAGTTTCTCCATGGGACTTCAACAGGAGCAGTGTTTTATGCACTGGTGCTGACACACAGCCCAGGGCAGCTGCTCAGGGGCTGCCAGGTGAGAGCATACCTGGGTCACTGCTATCATGGCCAGCACAGAGTAGAGCTCCTCCTTGGTGAGCTTCCCGGGCGTGGTGCGGTTGGCCAAGGCCCAGATCTGCCCCAGGGTCTCCCTGGGCAGTCCCGAGGACATCAGGATGGGGTAGAGCTTGGCTGTGTCGATTCCAGTAGGAGTCAGAGTGGTTTCCAAGATTTTCTTATACAGCTCTGTTGTGAGGGAGGCAGTGTTAGACAGTGACAACTGCTCTTTTCAAATATTATTGCTTTTTTATGTTGTCTCAAACTCAACATGATATCAAATCAGGAGCACTCAGTGTAAGGTAAGGCAAGAACATTCTGGCACTGTATTGTATCACCATGTTTCATCTAAATGTGTTATTGGATGGTCTTTACAGACAAGTTTAACTCAAGCTGAAAAATATTTTACACAAAATACACTTAGTGCTGCATTTCAAACCACTTTTCTTTAACAAAATTGCAGAATAACCCATATAAAAAGATAGTTCTAAGAGCCTTATGTACTTAAACCTCAGTGTAATCAATATTTACTACAGCAATTCATTTTCTATTCACTGTGTTATTTACACATAGAAGACAAATAGCCTTCAGAAATGAGCCTGCCTAATCACAAGACATGCCAAAAACCAGAATACCCATGAAAGCAGCATTATCAGCAATGCATCCTCTGCTGGGATAAGCTGCTGCCATAAATGTTTAATCTAGAATTTGTTAACATGCTCGAATAAAACCCCCGTTTCTTCAAATGCAGATAAGACACCATAAATATGTAACATATCAAAGATCCTGGATTCTTTTGATGAGAGAATAAGGCTTTGATCAATAAGTGGCCATGCAAGCACAGGTACATTCACACCTTGCACTGCCCACCTGGCCAAATGCCCACTGGTTGCTTTACCTGGGACCAAGCTGTCGTTGTAAATCCAGGGAGGCATAATTTGCTGGATGGGGTCCTGGGGAGGGAACACTCCAACTCCTAAAGGTATTCCATTCAGTAAGAAAAACAATTGTGTTAGGATACAGAGTACAATGATCTTAAGAGACTACACTGCAGCTGGTCAGCATCATTCAGCATTTCAGGCAAAGATTTCAGATAGGAATCACTGTGCTCAGAGGAAAAACAGATACTGCAGGAATATGAAATAATAACTAGAATGATCTGGCAGTAATAGATTATAGTTATATATGTAATGAAATAAGGAGCTCCTCACGTGCCTCCCTCTTAACGTCCAGATGTGCAGAACCTAAAGTCTCAATGTCTTCAAGTTTCACAGCTGTTCTGGGTCATAACAAATTCAGCTTCCCATCAGCTCCCTGCTATTAGGGCTATTTGTGGAATAAACAAATCCATACCTACCATAAACCCCACAATGTTCCCCCAGAACATCCTCCCCTGGGAAACACACAAACAGCCCAGGGACTGAACCTCAGCAAGATCATATCCCACATCCACAAACCTGTATCCACTGCTCCCAGTCTGCAGCTCCAGGGGACACCACAGCCACCTTCACTCCTACAGGCTTTCATAACATGATCTGCCACACTTCACTCCCTGAAAATCAGTTATTTCCTTCTCCACTATGTGGACTCTTCCCCTCAGTCTCCCTCAGTAGATTTTATGCTCATCTTGGATGGAGCTCTGGCAAAAATCAGCATCATTGCTGATTTCATTGTCTTTCCCAGTACCCTTGCTTCTCCTCATCTTCCACATGGATTCCCTCCTGACTGCAGTCTAATTTCTAATTATCCCACAACTCCAAGCACATTCTAATATAAGCAACTCCTTCCATTTCACCAACCAAGTAAAATAAATTTGCCACTTTCTCAGATCTCATTATTCTTCAGTTTTAACCCCCTTTCCATACTCAGTCAACAGTTTTAACAAAATCCAAACTGGAACAAAGCCTTGTTTTAAGCTTTCCTCTAGATCATTTTTGAATATTCACCCCTAAAGCACAGGTAGTTTTAGACATAATGTGTATGTGCAGCAAATACTTGAGAAACAAGCATTAACTAGCTAAGAGTTTTAACCTGGCAAGATTTTCTCCCTTCAAGTTTAAAATTTTAAAATCCAACATGACATTGACCATCTTTAGTGGTAAGTTTCCCTAAACAGTTTTTTAAAAATATCTTTAGACAGCACAACTTCTTTTTCCCCAAGACAGGACAGAATATTTTAAAACAGCAAACCTGATTAAAAAAACGCGTTAAAGGTGATTACAACAATAAACTCACAAGGAGAAAGTTCAGAGCAAAATCATGGCAGTTACACTGTGAGCAAGGAGCAGGAGGCACTGACATATTATACAAGCAGGCATTCAGAGCAAAATTACGCAGGGCTGGCCTTGGAATTAGTGAACAGAGCGTTAGCACCAAGCAGCATCTCATTAGACTGAAATTCTGTCAAACGTTTTGATTGCTCACCACACTCTTCAACTGCTCTGTTTTGTTCTGAAGCCTTGTGCACCTCTGCAGCAGCACTGGGACCACTTTCATGTCCACCTACAGCAGCCCAGTCACTGCTGGTGAGACTGGGATGGGCTTGGCTTGCAGCTGAGGCTTTGTGCCCAACTTCACATGTTCTAAGTTTGGTTTGCTCTTGTTCAGATTCATCTGAGCCATTAGCTAAGGCTTTCTCCTCCAAGGAAGAGCCTGAATAAACAGCAGGAGGAATTATTTATACTTTGTCATGAACTGCCCAGACTGCACTTCCACACTTTTCAAAGCAGAAGTAGTTTTGGTACCACTGATGAGGGAGAGGTGATCAGCCCCAGCTCAGACCAACAGCACCATCCTCTCTGGACACTTCCAGAGCCTGGTTCTGGCCTTTACTTACCACAAACACAACAAACTCAACAAGCAAAAAACAAGTAAGAGGAGGAAGACACAAAACTATTTCCTGTATTAGGATTATTGTGGTGTAATCATCCATGCATCAGGAACAGAAGTGCCCAGTATATCTTATATCTCCAAAATTCTTCATGTTCATGTCACCAACATCCCTTCAGCCTCCAAGGGAGGAAGCACACAAGTGCTCCACAGCAGCATAATCATTATTTCATATACCACCATCTCAACTGTGTCTTTTTCTACCCCACAGATTTAGGATGATGCTAAAACACAAGACTTAATTCACCTAAGATCAGGCATGTGTATATTTAGCAGTATTTGGATCCACACATGACTTGCTTTTACAGTTCTAAGAGAAGGGAGAAGGGGACTTAAATCATCTTTTCCCATGGATCAGCAGGTTTCTGCTTAATTGCCTAAATTATTTTTTTCCAGCCAGGCTGAAAAAAAAACCCCAACAAATGAAGTAAAGACTGTGCTCAGAGGGTGACATGTAAAAGAAGATACTTTAGAGTTACCTGTTTTATGGGTATTGGATGGAGATGCAGAGGTAGGAAAATAAGGAACCTGCCCAGTTGTACCATGCAGGGTGGATAACACTGGAGCCTGGGCTGGAGGGACAGGTTGGAGCACAGCCCTCTCTGAAAGCAGCTGCCCAGCCTCAGTGGCAGGATGGAAAGGCTGAGAGGTGGATTGAGGCACCAGTTTGGGGGTTTCAACAGGGCCTTGCATAAAGTCACTAAATTCTTCATCATCGAGAAAAGCAGAATGGGAAACAGATACAGCACAATGGGATGGTGTGGGATGATCTGCAAATGGAATGAACACACAAGGCAAAGTGATGAGGAATAAGGGCCACAGGTGGGAATGTGGGAAAAGTGGCAAACATTGGGAATACACAGCAAATGGGCAAGGAGGAGCAGCGTGGAGTCTGTGTCATGACACGTGAAGGGTATCATTGTCACCAGGTAAAACTGAGCAGCCCTTTCCAACCACACATCTTCTCTCACAGGTTTTTAGGATGTGAACACTGAAACTTGGTTCTTAACACTGGCTGTGAAAGTATTCTGTCTGTTTTAAGCAGACAGGGTTAAAACAAATCCAGAGGTAATATTTCAAACTGGACATAATGGGGTCTGTCAGGGGAACATTCTCTCTCAAAGGAATGTTTTATCCACAGAAACTCAGCAATGTGTCATAAAGTACAAAAGAAATGTCTGCTTGTGTAGACAATTTTCTGCTTGATCCCTTCCAGTGTTCCCCATTTTAACAGAACTGGTAAAGGACAGGCAAATCTACAGACAGAGGGAAGTTGTCAGAGGCCACCTGTAACTGCAAACTTACCGAGGAGTGAATCCACAGCAGAGACACAAACTTTATACAGGAAAAAGCTGGCCTAGATAAGCTTTGTTTCAGGCTAGACACTAAAAAAACTACACTACAGACCCTAAGAAATCTTCAGTGGCAATTGTTGCCAGTGTAATTACTGAGAACACAGAGGCTTGGTTTGACCATGCCCAACGACACATCAGCCAGCTGTGACACTCCACTCAAGTCTTTATACATGGTTTTGATCATTCTTAGCACTTAAATACCACTTCTCATCTTCAAAAGCACTCTGCAAAACATTAATTAATGCTTTGACTACAAAAGAACAAACGCTTTATCAATTTCCTTGATGTTTCACATTTAGCACAGCACATGAGGCTTTCTGGTAAAGATTTCAAGTCTTTTAATAAAGGCTGATATCTAATATTTCACCCTCATATCCTGACCAAGCAAACAGTTGCCAGAATGACATTTGATTTTACAAAACTCTTAATCCACTTATTTTGTTCCACCAAATAAAAATACTTGTTGGAATTAGTTCCTCTTGCTAAGGATTTCAAATGTTGGAGTTTTATTTTCAGTTGGAAAATGAGGAAAATTACAAACCTGGCTTTTTTGGATGTGTTGCTGGTGTTGGGTGCATTTTAGCATCTCTAGAAAAGCCATCTAAGTTCCCTTTAATGGCCTCCAAAGCATCATCTCTGCTTTTTTCACCTGTCTGAAACAGCACAGAAAACATTTTTAAAAACTGACAGAACAGCTCCATTTTCTTCCAATACCCACACTTCTTCAGTACCAGCATCAGCAGCACCTGCTGCTGGCAGAATGTGTAAGGGACTGAGTCTTCCAGAGGTTTTTCAAGCCATAATCTGGCATTTCATGCAACTCCCCTCTGATTTGCTTGTAGAAAACGACCCTCCCATCAAAGCTATTAAAAAAAATCCTGAAGAAAGAAACACTCCACTCATTATCAGGCCATACCTTGGGCTTCACACTGCTCAGGAGTCTCAGCTTTTGTTTCTGCTCTTCAAACTGCCGCCGTTTTCTTTCTTCCTCTAAGAACTTCTGCTGGTGCTCAAACCTCTTCCTGAAGGAAATGGTTTTTAAAAAATTATACATATATCTATAAATAATTTTTAGGAGCATTTTCATGGCAGGTTTGTGCTTCATTTCTCCATTTCTACTGTCTCAAATTCAGATGGTTTGGTGCACACACTCCTGCTTTTTCTCAGCCCTGGACAAGCACCACAAACTTCAGAGGCAACGGAATATCCAGCAATATTCTACATCCCCAAACAATGCTGCTCCAGAGAAACCACATCTCCCCCTGACAGAAGGATTCCCCAAGAGTCAGTGAGGTGTCACTTACTGCTGCTCCTCTGCAAACTGCTTCTGCATGTCGGGGGTGTACTGCGGGGCGGCCGGGCGCATTCCCAGGAAAGAGGCCTGTCCCATGTAGGGCATTCCAGCTGCTGGCATCGGCCCTAGGGCCATGCCACCCTACAAACAAACACAGCACACAGCTCCAGGGGAGGTTTTTTCCAACTCCAGTGTATTTTTTTTCCCGTAGACAAAGCCAAATCACTGGCAGTGCAGATGAAGTCGGGCTCGTACAATCCGGTGTTGGAGGAGCAGTGCCCTCAGTAGATGGCACTCTTCCTCTCCACAAGCCCTCAAACTCACAGCATTTGGGAAAATTGGCAAAAATCAGCTCTTCAAATCCAGCCTGCACCAAGAGCAGGAAGGCTACAGCCATCCTACACCGCTTGGTAGGGGTTTTCTTGGGATTTTTGGTTCCTATTCTAAGTGATTTCATACTGTTATATTCCCTCAGATGCTGGATATTTGTGGAATAAATAAATCTATACCTACCATAAACCCCACAATGTTNATTCCTATTCTAAGTGATTTCATACTTTTATATTCCCTCCTACCAACCACAGATGCTGGAAAATGTGGTCTAAGCATATCCCAGACATAGCCAGGGAACCAACACTATATGACAACAGCCAAGAGGAACCTTGTCTGAATAAACTGTATCAGAAGCATTTGCTGAGAAATATATTCTGGGACATTTAGAGCAGGAAAGCTGCTTAATATAGAAGGAGCCAGAAAATAATTTACTTTTCTTACCATTCATTTTGCATTTGGTCTCAGAACACGTAGGAAGAGAACAAAAGTTGTTTATTATTTTTAGACCAGCTATCATAAAAACATCTTCCTACTATAAATTTTGCCAAAATAACACAATAAATTCCAGCTGGAGGAGGGAAGGGAGTGTAAGGACATGGCAAAGCAATAAATTCCATTTGTGACACAGCAATTTGGTTAGAAAATCATGCAAAAACATTAAATTTCAGCAAAGTGCCAATTTGTACATAAGCACATACGGTGCCAAATAGAAAACAATAGATTGAATGAGAGAAAACATAATATTATCTGTTCATATTTCATTCTTATTCCTCAATTAGCAACAGCAGCACTAAAGTTACTTTAAGAAAAATGAAAAATGATAGTGATAGGACAGAGGGAATGGCTTTAACCTGAAGGAGGGCAGGCTTAGATTGGATATTAGAGAGAAATTCTCCCCTGTGAGGGTGGTGTAAACCTTAACCTGAAGGAGGGCAGGCTTAGATTGGATATTAGAGAGAAATTCTCCCCTGTGAGGGTGGTGAGGCCCTGGCATGAGTTGCCCAAAGAGGTTGTGGACTGCCCATCCCTGGAAGTGTCCAAGGCCAGGTTGGATGGAGCTTGGAGCAGCCTGGGATGGTGAAATGTGTCCCTGCCCATGGTAGGGGGTGGAACTGGATGAGCTTTAATGCCCCTTTCAACTCAAACCAGCCTGGAGTTCTGCAGTTTCAGCCCACATTTCATTGCCACACACCTGCATGGCCATGGGTCCAGGAGGCATCTGAGAGCCATAATTCATTCCCATCATCCCTGGCATGTTGGTCTGCATGACAGGAACCATTGGAAACCCTTGCTGTTGCAGAGGAATCATCCCTGCAATGAAACATTAAACAAGCTAAGTGCCCAATTAGTGTTAAAAGCTTTTTCTCCCCAGTTCTCTAACCCTGCCTCCCCCATTTAATTGTTCCTTTTTGTTTACTAAACCAGAGAAGGAAAGTAAAAAACTCTGAGTTGTGTTGGACTGTTTAAAAATTTAAAAAAAAAAATTTGCTACACTGCAGGCAACCACAGAATCTCCTTAGTTTAGACACTGGTCAGTCTACAGGGAAAAATATTACAGGGCTTTTCAGTAACTAAGCTGATGAATTATCCCACTATCCTAAAGACTCTCTGTGGATTTCTTCCCATATGATTTTTGGAAGGGTCATTTCCAATTAAAAAGATTTAATTAACCAGAGTGACTGGTGCTGGTGATTCCCATTTCTCTTGAAACCAGCAGCTTCCAAAAATAAATCTTGGGAAATAAAGTCAACCTTTCACAAAGCAACTTCACACTCTGACCTGGCTGGATAACTTGTCTGTAGGTTAATTAGCACACTTTAGGTTAATTAGCCCACTACATGTGTTAGAATGGTAACAATACTTGTCAGTAAAATCCAAACTTGCACAAAACAGGACAAACCAAGCTGGAATGTATTAATTCACTGAATAAAGCAAGTGTGTTATGTTTCAGTATCTTCCTGTCTCATATTTTGCTGTCTTGGGAGACAAACATTAACATGCACTAGTTCCCAGCACACCATGAGATAATTATGCAAAAACACTCCAGGAGGCCATGACACAGGCAGGAATAATCCATGAATCAGTCCCTGGGATTTTAATAAAAAACTCTCCATTTTCCCCATAAATTCTCTGCATATTTTCCCCTAATTAAACAAACAGTACTGCATCAGGAATGAGAACAAAGGCAATTTAAGGCTGAGGCTCTCCTATTGTATTAATACTTTCCACACAGGTTGTGACTCTTGTCCCGGGGTCTTGATGTGCTGTGTAAATATTTACCAGGTCTTGCAACACCCACACAGTGTGGGTATACACAGCTGGGAGGTGAAGCAGAGAGAGGTGAAATATCACACTCAAAATAACACCAGAATCTAAAAGGCCAATTCAGGTTAAAAAGGGAGATGTAGTTTTCCTGGACCTTTAATCCAGATTCTGGTGACGCTGCTTCAACAACACACAGGAGGTTTTCCCAACAGAGGGGTGAGGGTCATCTGAGCAGAGCTGAATTCAAGGGCAAAAACCAGCTATACAGTTCAATTAATAATCACACCCCTGAACATCATTGCAGACCTTGTTTAGGTCTAATTTGTCTAAAGAAATCAAGAACTTTGTGCTCAAAATGTGAAGTTGATACGTACCTTGAGGGGGGCCCAAACCGCCTGCGACAGGAAACATGAAGCTGCAGGAGGAAAACAAGAGTATGTGAAATCCTGTCACTTCAGTGCAAATGGAAAATCCACCTCGACTGCCATGTCAGCACCATCACCAGGAACCTCCCACCTTCTGGTCAGCACCCACAGCTGCTCCTGCAGGTCCCACAGAACCCAACCCCATGCACTGTCCCTCAGCGGGATCCCCAAAGCACCCCGGCAGTGCCACCACAGGCTGCAGAGCAGGGAACACACATCTATCTGATCCTCCCAGCAGCCCTGACACGGCTTTGACTCATCCACATCACCCACAAGAGACTTTCAGCACCCACACAGCTCGGGAACAGGTCAGTTTCTTGTGTGGGCTAAGCACGGAATGAATAAACATCTCCTCTTGGAAGTATCTGACTCAGCAGGACCACCAGAGAACACTCCTCAGCTGCTTAGGAACAGCTTTTCTGAAGAAAAATAAACTATTCACAAAACCCCATCACTTTTTGCCCCTTTTAGAAACATTAAGTATCATAAAATAATGGAGTTTCTATTTTCTCAGTTACCTAATTACAACAAAAATAACACCTTGGAGGAAACATTCATTCACATATCGAGGGTCAAGTGCACCTAGAGGAAGAACCATTAACATTTCAACTAAAATCCTAATGGAAATTGCTAGCCCTCGCTCTCAAACAGCTGCCAAACAGCAAAAAAGGACCTAGTTTAAAATTCTCATTTGCAAGCAACTTGAAGAAACCCACGTCAGCAGCAATTTCCCATAGAAGAGCCTCACTCAGTGTCCCAAGCAGTTATTACATCAAAGTGCTGTGGAAGAGAAACACACTTATAGATATTCAATGTTCAATTCCAAGGGTGGATATAAAACAAACTGCCGAAGAGCACAAGAGAAAATGCCATCAGAAATGGCTGCAGGAAGACCTGAAAGCCAACCTGGTTTATAAATATAAAAGAGCTGTGTAATATGAGCACTAAGATAAAATACGGAACTTAAATTATGCATTTATCCAGGAGTAAATTGCACCTCCCACTTTACAGGCAGCAGGTCACACAGTCACCAAGACAACCCATTTGTTCTTCACTTCATCCTCTAATCAGGATCTTCATCATCCTGAAGCTTCTTCTTCTTTAGCCCTGACCACTGTGTGCTTATTTCTCCTTCCACAACTATCACAGACCTGTGCTTCCCAATGGTCCAGTCTTGCCATCCTCCACCCCCACCCCATTCCCATTCTCCCTGGGAAGAACTCTGCAGACTCACACATCCCAGCCCCAAATATGTGGAGGCCTTGGTTCTCACCATAGCCAAGGTCTGTTTAACTCAATTCAGTCATTTTAATCCACTCCCTGGTGTACAATATCAACATGAAAACAAACAGACTTACTTCAATCAGAATGATGAAATACTAAAAGTAATTTCTGAAGATCTCCTAAGCATGTGGAAGTATTCTAAGCTTCATGCTTCCCTTCTTGTTGGGGAACCTGATCAACAAGAATTCTCCAAACCAGCAAATGCAACGTAAACTGAACAAGCGTCGGGAGGTACCACTGCTTGTTGGGAGCAAGTAAAGGCCAAACTATTAAATATTTATCCCCTTCTACAGAGCTCCTGCTTTATTTATAAGTCTCTGCTGAAAAAAATAAAAAGAAACAACCACCAAAAAACCCTCAGCTGATTAGAGGGCACTGGAAGAGGAGCTAGTCCAAAGCTCTGGCAGCACAGCCCCGTACGTGCCGCTCAGATCCAGCACGGATTCACTCCAGGATTCAGGGTGCAAGTGCCAGCACCAGCACCAGCCACACTGGCACGGACACAAACCATCCCAGCAATGGGAATTTATTACTGAACTGCTTTTTCTGGAGATGCACAATTGTCCAGAGCAATCAGTGAGAGCAGCTGGTTCTCGTGGCTGAGGGAGCCAGCGAAGGGCTGGCTGTGTGAGACTGCCCTGGGTAAGCTGCACAAATACAACAAATCACCCTACAACAGATCTCTTAAAGCAGTACTAGAAATCTGTATATTCCTACTAAATGAGTATTTTAAATACGGAGCTTAAAAAAAACACCAAGAAGCCCCAAACCAACCCAGCAACAGCTTTGGCCAAAACACAGGAGCGTGGGGAGAAGCGACTGCTCTGAACTGAAACTTCATTGTAACAGCTCCAAACCACACAGAACATTTTCCCATCTACAAGTGGATTTTTAAACACCTTAATTCCCAAGCAGTACAACTCCATCGATGCAACAGACTGTCAGAGTATTTTTGAATGGCAGAAATGCACAAAAACTGAAGTGAAATCAGGCAAAGAACCCACACAGATACAGAACAGAACTTTTCCTCTACCTCCAGACTTTGTCCTCAAAGAAACCAAAATACTATCAATGGGCAATGGTGACTTGTAAATCCTTGTATTTTTCACAACCTTTATTTCTGAAACAGACAACAGTGACAACATTCCCAATAACACTGACAAAACCGTGGGCTTCAGATATCCAAGACAACTCAATGAGCTTAATTGTCAAATGCAAAATTTCCTCAGCCTCCCTGGAAGTAGGACAAGAGATAAATAGCAGACGAGAGTCTACACTGAAAAAAAAACATTACTAGAGTCTTCAAAGGTGGTGAAATCCAGTTTTCCAACCTTTCCAGAAACACAACAACATCTCTTTTAACAGTTTTTTTTTTCTCCTGACAGGATTCCTCAGTCCTCCCTGTGGCCAAGGTGCCCTTTGTGAGAAGGAGGGGAAAAGGGAAGTCCCCAGGGAGGCTGGGTCCCAGGAGGCCACAGACAGACCTGGCCGGCAGTGACAGGAACATTGACTGCTGCGACACCGGCGGCACCGAGCGGGGCTGGCAGAACCCCCAGATCCTTCCCACCCCAATATCCGAGACTGCAGCTGCAGAGCCTGATAGCAAGCGGGGCACAACTGCCCAAGCCTGGACATGCCGGGGGAGATCAGCTGGGCTCCCAAAATGTGAATACATCTCAGCAAAGCGCAGAGCTACAGTGGCTGCATTCCCACCAACACACCTGGCACCTCCCCACCCCACCCAGGACCCCAGGTACCCCACCCAGGACCCCCCCACATCCTGCCTGGGACCCTGATGTTCCATCCAGGATCACGGGTACTACACCTGAGACCCACACACC